>PVJO010015743.1:0-44033 GCA_004026905.1 Hystrix cristata
ACATGCAAATTCCTGGTTTATATTGGATTCTGCTTTATGACGGTGTAGACCTTGCTCTTATGGTTAAAGATACAAAGTTAATTTCTACCACAGTCAGTCAATTTCATGAATGTAATTGATGCTATTGTTAATGTACTAGGGTAACGAGTGTGCCATACAGGCTATAACCAGTTGTACATTCTCATATGGTAATACTGTAGTTATCTGAGGTAATAATCAGAGTGCGGGGATGACAGGCGTGTGCCACCGTGCCTGACTCTGTTTTATATTTAGATCTTTGATCTGTTTGGATTTTAATTTAGTGTGTGTTGAGAGATATGGATCTAGGTTCAAACTTCCGCATATGGATAGCCAGTTTTCCTGGCACCATTTTTTTCCCCAGTACTATTTTTTAAAAAAAGGGTTTCTTTCCTCCAGTGTATATTTTTGGCCCCTTTGTGAAAGATCAGCTAGCTGAGTGTGCCAAGAGTTGTTTCTGAATCCCCTTATTTTTTCCACTGATCCATAAGTCAGTTTTTCTGTCAATACTGTGCATTTTTTAAGTACCATACCTTTGTAGTATAACATTAAGTCCGGGATTATGATGCTTCCTTCCTTAATCTTGTTACCCAAAATTGCTTTTACTATTCTAGGTCTCTTTTGGCTAAATATGAATTTTAGGATTGCCTTCTGTAGTCCCACGAAGAATGCTATTGGTATTTTTATTGAGATTACATTAAATCTGTATATCAACTTTGGAAGTACGGCTATTTTGACTATATTCATTCTGCCTACCCAGGAGTAGGGGATATCTTTCCATTTTCTGATGTCTTCTTCAATCTACTTTTTCAGACTACTGTAGTTTTCATTGTAGAGCTCTTTCTCTTCTTTGGTCAGGTTAATTCCCGAGTATTTCATTTTTTATGCTATTGTGAAAGGTACTGTTTCCCTAATTTCTTTCTTGGTTACTTTATTATTGATATATAGGAACACTATTGATTTTTGAATGTTGACTTTGTATCCTGCTATGCTGCTGAATTTGGTTATTAATTCTAGGAGTCTTTGGTAGAAATTTTTTGGTCTTCTATCTAGAAGATCATGTCATCTGCAAATAATCATAATTTGACTCCTTCCTTTCCTATTATAGCCCTTTTATTTCTTTCTCTTGCCTGATTGCTCTCCCCGATGTTTCAATAACTATATTGAACAGTACTGGTGATAGTGGACTTCCTTTTCTGTTCCTGACTTTAGATGGAATCCTTTCAGCTTCTCCCCATTTAATACAATATCGACCATGGTTTGTCATAAATAGCTCTTATTGGATTGAGATAAATTCTCTCTACCTATTTTTTTCAGGGTTTTTTTTAATCAGGAGTGAATGTTGGGTTTTGTCACAACTTTTCCCTCATCAGTTGAGATGCTCATGTTTGTCCTTGCTTCTATTTATGGGATGTATTACATTTATTGATTTGCATATGTTGAACCATCCCTGCATCCCTGGGATGAATCCTACTTGGTCACAATGTGTGTGATTTTTTTGATGATTTGTTGTATTCTCTTTGTCCCCATCTTGTTGAGGACTTTTATGCTTATGTTCATTAAAGAGATTGGCCTGTAATTCTCTTGTCTGTTTGGGTCCTTTTCTGGTATCCGAGTAGCGGTAGCTTCCAGGAATGATTTTGGGAGGACTCCTTCCCATTCAATTTCATTATAGAGTTTGAGGAGTTTCAATGTTACCTCATCCCTAAGGTACTTACAGAATTTGGCAGTGAATCCATCACGACATGGGCTCTTCTTAGTTGGTAGTTTCTTTTAATTATTTCTTCAATCTCATTGCCTGACATTGGATCATACAGGGCTTTTGTACGTTGTTGTAGTTAATATATATCTAGGAATCTATCCATTTCTCCTGAATTCTCAACTTTACTACAGTATAGTTTCCTAAAGTAATTATGAATAATCGTCTGGATTTCAGAGCAGAGTCCATTGCGATTTTGATTTTTTTCATTTCTAACTGCATTGATTGGGGCCTTTTCTTCCCTATTTTTTAGTAATATTGGCTAGGGGTTTGTATACTTCATTTATTCTTTCAACGAACCAACTCTTTGAGTTATTGATTCTTTATATTGTTCTTTTCGTCTCAATTTTATTAACTTCTGCTCCAATCTTTATAATTTTCTTCCTTCTACTACCTTTAGATTTAGATTGTTCTTGTTTTTCTAGGACTTGGAGGTACATAATTAGATTATTTATTTGGACTCACTCTGTTTTTCTGATGTAGGGATTCAGAGCTATAAACACTCCTCCTAGGAATGCTTCCACTGTGTTCCATAAATTCCAGTAGTTGTACTGGCATTATCATTTGATTCTGGGAATTGCCTTTTCTTCCTTGATTTCTTCTGTGACCCATTAATTATTCAAGAGGATATTGTTTAATTTCTGTATGTTTGCATAATTTCAGTGGTTTCTTTTGCCATTGGTTTCTAATTTCATTGCAGTACAATCTGATAATATGCATGGGATAATTTTAATTGTTTTTCATTTACTTAAGCATGGTATGTGGGCTAGTATGTAGTCTATTCTGGAGAAAGTCCCGTGTGCTGCTGAGAAGAATATGTATTCTGTTGTTGAGTGGAACACTCTGTAGATAATTTTGGAGTTTGTTTGTTCAAGGTTACAGTTCAACTCTGATATTTCTTTGTTTTGTTTTTTTTTTTTTTGTCTAGTTGATCTATTTGTGACAGTGGGGTACTGAGGTCCCCCATTATAATTGTATTGATGCTTATCTGGTCTTTTATGTTCAGTAGTTTGCTTTAATAAGTTGGGCATGCTGCTCTTTGGTGCACATGTGTTTGTAATTGTTATCTCTTCCTGTTTTCTTGTTCCCTTAATGAATATGTAGTGACCTTCTTTGCCTCTTCTGATCAGTTCTGGCTTGAAATCTACTTTGTCTGAAATTAGGATAGCTACTCCTGCTTTTTTCCAGGTTCCCATTGCATGAAATATTGCTTTCCAACCTTTTATTTTTAATCTGTGTATTTCTTTTTGGATTAATTGTGTTTCTTGTATAGTTGGGCTTTGCTTTTTTGATCCATTCTATCTATGTCTTTGCATTGGGGAATTGAGACCATTCACATTGGGAGTTATCGCTGAAAGGTATTGACTTATTCCTTTCATTGCATTATTTTCTTGTTGCTTATCTCCTCCCCCCTCCTTGCTGCTTAACTGCTCACTCTGCCTGGTACATTCATTCTATTAGATGTTTTGGCATTTTTAGCTTCATTGTCTCTTTCTAGGATATCCTTCAGTGTTTTCGTAGGCTCATTTTGTGGTCATGAATTTCTTGAGGTACTCTTTGTTGTAGAAATAACTCATTTCTCCATCAATTTTGAAAGAAAGTTTTGCAGGATATATAAGCCTGGATTGGAAGTGCTTCTCTTTTAGGGCTTGAAACACTACCCCAAGTTCACCTGGCTTTTCAGAATTGTGTTGAGATGTCTGATGTAACTCCAATGAGCTTACCTTTATAAATGATTTGTTAGTTTTTTTGTAACAGTTTGTAAGACTCTGTCCCTATGTTGGACTTCTTGGATTTTGACTATTACATGGCGTTGAGAGGTTCTCTTTTGAGCATGACTATTTGGAGTTCTGTATGCTTCATTTATCTGTATATTTCATTCTTACCCTATATTTGGAAAGTTTTCTGCTATTATTGCTGTAAACAGATATTTTATGCCCTTGTGATATTTTCTGATTTTTCACTAATTCTAATTAATCTTAGTCATCTTTGTGTCAGCTAGCAGCTGTTGGAAACATTTTTTATATAGTCTTGTCTTGTTGTTTTTAAGGTATCTCTGAGTACTTGGTCTTTGAAAGCATCCCTAGCTTCTAATTCTAGCTTCTAATAAATAATCCTCACATTGTCCCCTTATGCTGCCCATACTTTCAATAAAATTTTTAATCTCCTGGAATTCTGTTTGGAACCTTGTCATAGACAATACTTTGCTAAATTGGTCATTCAAGTATTGTATCATTTTGTTTAGCTCAGCTAGCTTTTTATCAGTGTCTTCTGTAAGCTCCCCGAATGTTTTATTACGTTCATTATCTGTTTAGTTATAGCTTCTATGAGCCCATCTAGCACCTTATTGATCTATGTTTTAATCTCCTCTGTTATCCTTTCAAGTAAGTCAGCTATGGGGCTTTTGTTTTCCTCCCTGCCCCAACCCTGCCCCCATGTTCCATGGATTGGCTTTGGGAGATTTGGGAGGCATTTTGTTGCCTTGTGTTCTCATTTTTATATTTTTGTTTGTTTATTTTATTCAGTTTTGTGCTTAGGTTGACAGTTGCTTATTATAAAAAGATTTTGTTGCTAGTGTGGATATTTCTTTAGTTCATCATATTTCAGAGATACACTTTACTGTGTGGCTAATTATAGTCCTTTGCCTCCCTCCCAAGATCTGATCACCTCTATTAATTTTGGAGGGAAGGATGCCATGTAATTGGCCCAGCACTCAGTTCTCCAAGACTAGACTACAAGATTGTTAATGTCTCAAAGGTAATCTGGGTACTACCATGCAGAGAAAACCTACTAACAACAAAAAAATGTGACATTGGCAATATCAACTAAATCAACAAGAGCAATATTTTGCAAGACAAAATGGATATTGATATACCATAAGAACCAAAAATGTATCACTTTTATCCTTAGAAAAAAATCTGTATCTACTACACATGACAACTATACCTCCACTGACAGAAAAGGTTTCAACAGTAGTAAAATAGAGTTAACTATATAAAGATTAATAAATCTTAATGATTTCACTATGAAAGATATAGGAGGTTGGGAATAGGAGAATGCAAGAAGACAAATTTGAAAAATTAAACACTGGGAAATGAGAAGGAAGACAGAAAAGAGACAAAGGATCCTATTAAGGACTAGATGAATACCTATAGAATTAGATACAGGTCTCCCTGGTGAAAAAAAAAAAAAAGAATTAGATACAGATAACAAAAAAACCAAGAAATCAATGGTGCCTCGGTTCATGAACACTGTTGTTTGCAAACTTTGCATTGAGTGATGAACATGACCACTGCCATTTTCCAGAATCATGAAACAAATTACAGTGGTACCTCAGTTCATGAACACTTTGGTTTGTGAGCAATTTGGTTTGCAAACAAAAACACTCAGCAAAATTTTGCTTATATTCCCAAACTCCACACTGGTGATAAACATGACTGCAGCCATCTTCCCCACATGAACACAAACACAGCCATTTTCCTCAGAATCATGGAATGAATTAAGTTTATGAACTGAGATACCACTGTAAGTTTGTGAATTGAGGTACAACTGTGGAAGTAAAAGAAAAAGAGAGAGACAAGAAATAATATGGGAAATAAAAAATGAAAATATTGGCTGGGGACTGAACTCAGTGGCTACAGTGCTTGCGTTGCAAGCACAAGGCCCCAAATTCGATCCCCAGCACTAAAAAGAAAATATTGAAGGAAAAAAGAAAAGACCAAGAGAGGGAAAAAAAAGAAGAAAAAGAAAAAAGGGACAAAGGAAAAGTCCCCAAACCCCAATAAACCAGTGAAGAAGAAAGAAGAACAAAAATGAGTCCAGAACACAGGAAAAAATATTCTCTGTATTTTTAAGTGAGTGGTTTCCTGTCAGGGTTGGAGTCCAGCAAGTCATAGTTTTCTGCATCTGGCCTAACGGCCTGTGGGTTTGTGAGGTGCCCCCTGTTCTATAGTCCCTTCTATCTACCCCAGGCTGTGATGATGTCCATGCTGAGACGTGCCCTTGCTTGTATGGGTAGATAAGGGAGGCAATCAGACCTCACATCTGTGCTGGGTACAGGCAGCAGGGCAAGGGTTCAAGTATTTAATGCCAGCAGGCACTTGCAGGCCCAGCCATTTCTGAGTACAACTCAAGCTAAACCTGGCTTCTCACCGCCACTCACTGGCTTCTCAAGGGATCGCACTCTAGCTTGCTCCCTGTCCACAGCTGTCTCTCGTGGCTCTTACCCAGTTACTGCGGGAGAGTGACACTGGGAATACTGAAGTTTTTTGTTTTGTTTTTGTTTTTGGTGTTCAGAATCCCAGATTTAAATAATTAACCCCGTCCTGAAATGGTGCCTGATCAAGCTCTCTCTAGTGATATGGCAAGCACCCATGCTGCAATCCTTCTCCAGCTGTGGCCTGCTGTGAGGAAGAAGTCCCTTGGTGTAAGACCCCGTGCTGCTTTTGCAGTTTGCAACAGCCATGGGCTCCTCTCGGGACCTCTGTCCCCAGCCCAGCCGGCCTCCTTTTCCTCCTGGATCTCCCAGCCCTGGCGCTTTCCCTACCGGCAGAGCCAAGTTCCTCTCCCCTCAAGCCAGTGAGACAGTCCAGATTGTTCCATTGTTTTCTCTGTGTTGCAGTCCATCTCTCCAAATTCCCTGTAGCTTCTAATTTTCCTGTCAGTTCCTTCCTGATTCGCGGTGATCTACTTCTCTTTTTCTCTTTACCAAGTTGTTATTTTCCAGTGTCTGGATTTCAGCTCTCAGAGAGGCTGAATTTTGCTGCCAGTCACCACTTCACCATTTTCTCCAGAATATGGTATCTTTACCCAGTAAATAATTACGAAAAAATTTAGATTTATTTTGACATTATGTTATAAACACCTGAAAACAATATTTGAAAGTTTAGTTTATCAAAGGTATAGAATTTACATGATGACTGAGTCTTCTGGTTGATGGTATAGTTTATGTCTCAGAATCTTTCTACCTCTTTGTTCCGTTGACACCATTGGGTATTTTCTAAATGCTTTTATGCTTCCTTTTTCATATTCAACAGGGCAAGGATAAAACATCCCCTTTTCCCCAGCCCAAGGCACAGACCTTTTCAATCCAGTTTGGCCAGTATTTGTTATGCACTTCTTCACTATAGTTGTTGTCAAGAGAATGCCATGAGCTAACTGGCTTAAGGGATCACCGGTCTCTTAAGTCTCCTGAGGAAAAAACGAATACTCAATAAGACTGGGCCTTGTAAGAGATTTAACAAGACTCTGTTTCAAAATTAAGAAAGAAAAATAAAAAAGAGCTGGGGATTTATGTATTTCAGTGTGAAGACCCTGGGTTCAACAAGCCCCCAGTACTGCAAAGATGAATGAATAAATAATAAGCCAAATGATCTATTTTATTTGAATCATGTGGGTAGGTTAGGTTGCCATTAGTGATGATAACATATTTTAAATCTATCTGTAATATGTCAGTTTGTAAATGAACTAAAAATATACAGTTTCATATTCTTTAGGATATCTTTTGCAAGGTGTGGTGTCTGTAAATTTTGAGTTCAAGATCAATTTGGGCAACATAGAAAGCATAACAAGACCCTGTTTTGAAAGAAAGAAAGAAAGAGGAAAGAGAAAGAGAGGAAGAAAGAAAAGGAATGAAAGAAAAAAAAGAAAAAAATACCTGGGCTTGGTGGCACTCACCTGCATTCTCAGCTCCTCTGGAGACTGAAGCAGGAGGATCAGAAGTTTAAGGCCAGCGTGGGCAACTTAGTGGGATTCTGTTTGTAAGATCAGCTTCCCACTGCTGGGACAGAATTCTTGACACCCACAATTTAAAGGAAGGGAGTTTTATTTGGCTCACTGTTTCAGAAGCTTCAGTCCATGGTCAGCTGGCTTCAAGGCAGGAACATCATGGTGGAGGGCGCGGCAGAGGAAGGCTGCTCAACTAATGGCATCCAGGAAGCAGAGAGCAGGGGAGGAGCATCAGAGAGGAAAGGGCCAGGGACCAGAGCCACACTTCTAGGACCCACCCAGATGCACATGGAAGCGTGCTTTCCTAATCTCTCAGGAGACAGCTTTCAAGTCAATCAAGTTGATAATCAAGATTAACCACCACACTGCTGCAAAACAAAATTTTTTAAAGACTGGGGACATCGCTTAGTACTAGAGTGCTTGCCTACAATGACGCGGCCCTGGGTTCAATCCCCAATAGCCCAGAAACATTTTTTTAAATTATTTTTAAGGAATTCTGTTTAAAACTCACTGTAGTGATGTAAAATCTACTGTAATGGTTCCATAATGAAAGAGGAAAAAATTCCAGCCCCCAGTTCAATCAGCTACTTGAAAAAAATGGGTTCTCCAATAGAGATAGTGACCCAGTTAAATATTACAGGATTCGGCACTTTACCTTCAAAAATGTGTGCATTTCACAGTGGAAATACCAAGTGTAAAATATAGATACAAGAAGTCAAAATAAATAAATAAATTTTAAAAAACAAAAAAATCAACTGGTTGTTTTCAAGTGTCTGACATGGTGGTGAGCACTTAGTAGGTATTCATTAAGTATCTGCTGAAATATAATCTAAAGTAGTGTACTTTCATCTTTTGGAGTCTGGGCATAGAATAGGTTTGATGAGTTATGGCTAAGTTCACTGGACTGAAATTTCAGTAAGGCCTGATCATGCACAGGAATTAGAAAACAAAACCAGACGTGGTGGCACACGCCTGTAACCCAGAACACCGGGAGGCTGAGGCAGGAAGATTGCAAGTTCAAGCCCAGCTTGGACAACGTAAGAATTTATTGAGACCCTGTCTCAAAATAAAAAATGAATGGGGATATAGCCTTGTGCAAAGGCGCTGGGTTTAATACCCAATACTTTGGGGGGGGAAAGATCTAGGAGACAAGTATATAGCTCTGATACAAAAGTACGTTTTTGTATGCTAATAGGATCTGTACTTGAATTCTGACTTGGCCTCTCCCTGGTGGTACTGACCATTTAGTCTAGGACATACCTCCATTAGAAAAAAGAAAAGTACCATGGAACCCCTTCCACTCATTTGTACCCTTATAACTTCTTTAATATTTGCATTTTCTTTTTTCTGGTTTAATAGTTAAACAAAGTGAAATTAACCTTAACCAAGACCAAGTCAGCAGTCTCAGTAGTCTTCCAACCTAGATGACTAAGTTGAACACAAAAACTAAGTGCTCATCTATGTACTTCTTATGTCATCAAGAGATTAAGGGATAATATTAAGAAGAAGCTAGTCGTAAAATGAGACTTTTAACTTCAAAAAGCAATCAAAACCTCAGAGTGCTAGTTAAGTCTTCCATTTTTCTGTGCTCTGAAGACTTAAATTTATTGACCTGCAGAAGAGAGAGCAGTTCAAATTGCAAAGTGAAGTTAATTTAAAAGGCAAAATATGAATTGGGTTCATGTTAGAGTCAGTATCAGAGAACAATGTATTCAGAAAATTATGTTATAAGCTATTACTACATTGCTTCTGCTGTTCTTAACTGGAGACAAGAAGTTAAGCATAAATATCTACAAAGTGGAAGGCCAACAGTAGATTCAGAGGAACAAGAGATACTGTAATAATGACCTAGATCGTATTTGTGTTACTATTTTATTATTTACTCTTAAGCTCTACCAGCAGTGAATTTGAACCACTTTGTCCAAACAGTTTTATATACAGCATTTTAAATTTCACTAAAGTAGCAGAAACACTAACTGATACAAAAAGGATTTGTAGCCTTAGAGAAGAAAATATAGAAAAAGGAAACTTTGGTATATGTGTCCATAACTAGCTCAAGTCCTCCTTCTGTTGATTCTCAACCTCCTCAACTCAAATTATTTCAGCACTGCAATCGTCGAAACCTATGTTCACACCTGGATTACAGATGCTTTTAGACGTATCTTTTTTAGATTTCTGCTATGATGTTATTTTGGGGCAAAGACACTTCCTTGACTTCCTAAGATTGTATTACATGGTCTATAAGGAGTTCTAGAAGCCTATGATTCTAAATACACCTGGGGAAAAACTATGATGTTTTATTTATCTCTTTATTCAGTTGACAGGCATGTATTAATACTTACTGGCTCGAGATTCCATTTAGACAAAAAGTGCATTGCTGACAGAGGGTAAAATATGTTCAAAGAATGTGATGTAAGAAAGATGAAGCACTTAAAGAACTTTAAAAAGTGAAGGTGAGTGTTATGACTTTTATCTAGATGTTCCCCCAAAGCCTCATGTGCTTATAGGTGGGGTTGGGTAAGGTGACTGGATCATGAACATGTGACACTGGATTATGGATATGTGATACTGGACTTAGTTCACTGATAGATTTATGGCTGGGTGTGATGTTGGAAAGTGAAGCATGATGGGATGAGGTGGGTCACTCGGGGTGTGGCCTGGGAGTCTCTATCCCTCTTTCTCCCTTGATTTTGGGCTGGTTCCTGCCTGCCACGCCATGGACTATTTCTCCTCTGCTGTGCCTCTCTGCTATGCTACCCTCCCTTGGAGCCAGCTGACTATGGATTGAAACCTCTACAAACTGAGCTAAAATAAACCTTTCCTCCTTTAACTTCTTGTCCCAGCAATGAGAAAATAACTAAAACAGTGGGGCTGGGAGATCTTTTGCCTAGTGTTCAGGCAGCCTTGGATTCAATCCACAAGACCACAAACAAAATAACAACAACAATAACAACAACAAAACTCTGGAAGTGGTTGGGACTTAATGAAGCAAGAGAGATCGCTATGGGATGAGGCTGAGGCGGGAACCAGGGGCCTAAAATTTTAGGATTTTACCCCTTAGAGCACAGGAAACCTTTAAATGGTGCAATAAGAAGGTGGTATGATCTGATTTGTATTTGCAAAAAAGTATATTATTGTGGCTTTTGTATAAGAAATGGATTAGAGGAGAGTAATAGAGAAGTAGCAACCTATTTGAAACTGTTATTTACGGTAATATGGCTGAAAGGTTACAATGGAATCATTAGAACTGGAAAAAGTGCAGATGGATTCTAGAGATGTTTAAGAAGGAGATTTTATTTTAAAAGAGTGTCTGTCAACAGTGATTCCTACCTTTCTGATTTGGGAAAGTGGGTGGATGGCAATTCTACATATTCAAAAAGTTAAGAATCTCAGAGAGGGGCAGCTTTTGATGAGGACTTCATGCTCTTGAATCCTTTCCAAAGGATCCTGCAAACTGTCTCAGTCCTGTTTTCCCCTGAATTCTGCTTGCATGGGGATGGTTATGCCATCCTGAGAATGTTGGCCTTTTAGCCATTAACATTTATTATTCTTTCTTGTAGGATTTAAACTATACAGAAAACTAAGGGGGCTACTTGATATGGAGATTCCAAAGTATGTATTTTTAGCCAATTTACATAGGCTACAGCTATGCTGGTCAATTGCCTGGAGATCTCTCAAATACAGAGTCTGCCAAAAAAGGTATAGACGCTTCAGGAAAAGAAAATCTTCTATAAATATTTAAATACTAAATTAATCATGAGATTAATATGTTACCTTTGGCCTCTACAATCACAAGAGGTTCTCAAAGTGGAGGCCATCAGTTTCCAGACATTCATTAGTATGGCAAACTGCCGCATTGGTAACCTTGGTCACTGAAATTGCCATGCATACATTTTCAATTTCTTCTCTAAGGGCCAAGTGTGTAGTGATTTTCTCAGTGTACAACATCCCTCAGGGGCTGGGGATTTAGCTCAGTGGTTAGAGTGCTATCCTCACAAGCAGAACGAGCCTGAGTTCGAGCCCCAGCACCAAAACAAAACAAAAAATTCCCCAGGATTCCCTATAAATGAAAGTATTAAAATATTTCTATGTTTCTCTTTTCCTGAAGTGTGTATACCTTCTTTTGGCAGACTCTGTACATGTTGTAGCCAAACATCCTAAAGGTTATAAAGATTGTGGGTGACACACTTTTTCTTTCTTTTTTCTAAATTTTACTTTATTTTATTTCTGTTTTGTTTTGTTTTTTGAGACTGGCTCTTACTATGTAGCCCCAGCTGGCCTCGAACTTAAGAGCCTTCTGCTGCAGCCTCCAGAGTACTGCCGTGCCCTGTGTCAGGGTCAACACTTTCTGCCTCAAATTGAGAGACATTCTGGTGAACTGAAGGAAGCGGAAATAGAGTACTGAGAAGGCACTGGGATATGAGACTCATTTGGACATATAAAGGCAGCGATTTAAAGGAGGGACTCTGTTTCTGTTATAAAATAGGAAATAGAATAAGTGGGTACAGATCCAGATAGTTTTGATAAGCTGAAGGAACACTCATCCTATATCATCTATTTCTGTCTGAGCTGAGAGGAAGGAATTCTGTGAGGAGTCATGGGGAAAGGGTGGAAGAAGCTGTCTGGACATTTGAAACACATGCTGAGCTGAGGACGCTGTAGAAAGGCTGGCAGCGCAGAAGCTCGCTGGGAGGTAGTAGCTGTTAATGTTTTAGTGGATCTGACGTCCAGCTCAGGGCTGGAGGCTCACCCCGCGGCAAAACCCATTTCCAAGAGACAAGTACTGGTGAGAAAGGGGGGCTTTATTTGGTAGCCAAAGAATGGAGAATGGGGAGATGTGATCAAAAATCAGTTTCTCAACTCCAGGGAGACACAGGATACGAGGGTGAGAGAGAGGCTAATAAATAGGAGAAATCTTCATGTTTTTTGTGGTAACTGGCAGAGATGTTCCAGGAACTCGTGGGTAGAGTTCTTTAGCATATCTCAAAGGGGAGGAGAGAGGCGAGGCAAGTCAAGGGCAAGGTAACCCTTTACTAGAGTTTTGGACAAAACGTTTGTCAAATGAGCAACATGTCCACACACAGGGCCGAGTCGAATCTGATCTAAAATTAAGCTAGAAAAAGAAAGAGCAGGCAGCTTTCTGATCCCTTTTCCGTCCCCCACTGGACATCTGCAGGCCCAAGGGGAGAGTCAGTGTCCTCAGCAGGAGTGGGCTTCCTGTGCTACAAAGTAACCTAGGCGAGCTTTATCTCCTTAACTTGCAGGGCAGAGGTATCACCTACAGCAAAGCTCGTGGGAGACTAATATTGTGTTGCTCGGCGATTGTGACCCCGAAATTTAGTAATTTTGAAGTCGACTCTGAGGAAACAAAGCTAGAGGGTTTATTTAGTTATTTCCCTCGGTAACAGAATCAGTCTTCTCAATTGAATAATTTTCTTCAGGTATACTCACCCTTCTCTGTCCCAACAAGAAAGGTGGGTAACAGGATTTACTCAGGTTAAGAGTTTTAGGAGACAGACGCCAGGAGAGAGCAGAGAAGTAGGAGGGTTGAACGTATAATCAAGAAAGAGTCAAAGAAATGTGGTACCAAGAAGTACAAGCTAAGTAGAGAGAAAAGTAAAGATAGAATATGGAGGCATCAGTGGGTTTAGAGATCACAGTAAGATTGAAAAAGCCCAGTAGTGGTGGCTGTAGACGGGATGTTTGAGTTTGGAAGGAAAGTAGGTCCAGGGTGTGACGTTGGGAATAGATGATCGAAGTGTATTAATTAAAAGACATCTGGCAATTTCCCACAAATGTATTATTTTAAAGCTCTGTAGGTCAGAAGTCCAACATCTGTCTCATTGGGCTAGAACAGGTGCCAGCGTTCCTTTCTGGAACCTTTCTCTGGGAGCCGGTCCACTGGCCTTTCCCAGCTTCCTGAAGCCGTCTGTCCACATTCCTTCACTCCTGGCACCTACCCTTCAGTGAAGCCATCGAGTGTATATTTTTAAGTGAGAGGTTTCTTTTCTTTACGTTTGGGAGTCTGTCCTTGTAGCTACCTATTATCTACAGTGTCATGCTGTCACCGGCACAGACTGTGTCATAGAACATCACAATAGATCCCTCAGCTTCCTCAGGCAACCCAAGTAAATTGCAATAAGTACATTTATTACACTGCTCTGTAAGTCAGGGAAAGATTACTCGTTCATTATAGGAAAAGGTATTAAAAGAAGTTTTAAACAAAAAGGTTCTCTGCCTAAGCCTTGGTTAAGAGAACAGTTGAATAAGAACAGGTCGTTCACGTTTTTTTCCTAAAATCATTTTAATTGCTGGCGAGTCTTTATTGATATAGAGCATAGATTTTTGTTCTTTTCTTTTTTGGTAGGGGGAGGTGCCAGGGATCAAACTCAGAGCCTTGCCCTTGCTAGGCAAGCACTCTACCACTTCAGCTAAATCCCCAACCTCTTCTTTGTTTTTTTAAACAGGGTCTTGCTATGTAGTCTAGGCCAACCTCAAATTTGGGATCCTCCTGTCTCACTTTCTGGAGTGCTGGGATTAGTGTATAGGCCTGTGGCACCAGGCTGGCTAGTGTATGGGGGGGGCGTTACTGGGGATTGAACACAGGGCCTTTGCACTAAGCTCCATTCCCAGACATTTGGAATTTTTTATTTTCAGATAGAGTCTCACCAAGTCGCTAAACTGCCAAAACTGGATTAAATTTACAATCCCCGTCTCAGGCTCCCAGAGTGCTGGGATTACAGGTGTGTCACCACTCCCAGTTGAAATTTACTCCTTAAAGTATATACAGTTACTATTCTACAGTTAGTCCTTAAAGTATATACAGTTACTATTCTAATTCGCATTTTTATTAAATCCTTTCATATCCATTCTTAAACAAATATGAAGCCAGGCCTGGTAGTGCAGGCCTATAATTCCAGCACTCTGAGAGCAGAGGCAGAAGGATTACAATTTCAAACCTTGCTTGGGCAATTTGCAACTCAGTGACACCCACTGAAAAATCAAACTTTTTTTTTTTTGAAGCGGGCTACGAGGTAGTTTAGTTCAAAGCCCCTGGGTTTCTGCCACCAATACCTCTCCTCCCTCCTAAGAAGTAGCTGAATTTCAGTGGAGAGACTATGGGGTAAATTTCATTCTATTTTCCGTATTTTCACTGATGAAAAGAAGAACTCATGAGAAAGTGTTATGGTTTACTGTATATCTGGATGTTCCCCCAAAGCCTCCTAGGCGAGGCTTTCGGGAGGTGATTGGCTCAGGGAGGCGGCGATACTCACTGAGTGGTAGCTAAAGCGACGCTGGGAGTTGGAACCTGGTGGGAGGAGGTGGCCGCAGGAGGCGTGGACCGCACGCCGCGCTCTCCCGCTCGCTCCCTCGCCCTGGGCAATTCCCTGTCCGGGAGCCACCCATCCCCTTCAAACTATGAGCCCGAAGAAGCCTCTCCTGCTCACAACTGTGGGCATCGGGTACGTGTCTTAGCGAGAAGTAACTAAGACGGTCAGCATCTCAACTTACGAGGCCCGACTAAAGTAGGCTGTGGTTTTTGTGAGGTCAGCCACATGCTTCCTGTACATGACAAAGGTCTGTTTGCAACGCTGCCATCCCGAGCAAACCCGGAGGATCCTTTCTGCAGGATTGTGAAAAGTTGCTTTAGAATAAACAGGGGCGTAGCACTCCTGGGGGCACCTGTGATCACCTCCTTCCCTAGCGGCGCCCCGCAGGCTGGGGCCCGGGATGCGCTCCCGACTCCCGCGAAGCTCCCTGCGCCGCACACCAGGGAGCCGGGCCGGGTCGGGCCGGCCCGCAGGACCAGGGGGCGTGGCTTCGCGGGGCGGTGGCGGGCTCCCTCTGCACCCGCCGCCCGGACGGTCGCGCGGGGCGGGGCGGGGCCTCGCGGGCGGCCGCGCGCTCCCTCTGCACCGGCCGCCTGGGCGGTCGCGCGGGGCGGGGCGGGGCCTCGGGCAGACTGGGGCTCGTTCCTCACAGGCGGGCCGGGCTCTCTGGCCGGGGCGGGGCGGCGCCGGGAGGAGCGAGGCCCGTAGCGCCCAACGGCCGCGGAGGCCTGTTCCCGGCGGGCGGTGCGGCCATCTTACGGCGCGGGCTGGGCGTGCGCGCGCGCGGCCTTCTCCTCTCGTCCCCTCCCCGTCGCCTCGGCCCGGGTGGCCGTGCACGGCCGGCAGGCGCACAGAGCGGCGGGACCGGGAGCGCAGTCGCCGTCGCTAACGCGTGCGGCCGCGGAGGCCTGAGAAGAAGACGGGCGGGCTGGGGCCGCCCGCGCGCGCGCCTTTGTGTCGGCGCCGAGCCCGCGCCCACAGCCCGCGGCGTCCCCTGTTCCCGGCGGGTGGCGGCGAGGCCGGGCCGAGGGCGGCGGCGTGGGCGGAGGAAGATGGCGGCCGGCAGGAGCGGCGGCCGCGCCGGGGAGGTGGCGTTCCTGGAAGGTGCGTCCACCCCCGGGGACTGGGAGGGGCGGCGTGCGCGGCGGAGGGCCCGGGCCGGCTGGCGTCCTGCGGGGGGCGTGCGGGAGCCCCGCGGGGCTGGGGTTGCGGGCGTCGGCCTCAGGGCGGAGCGGAGCGCGCTCCGGTGCTCGGCGTCGCGGAGCCCGGGTCGGGGCTGAGGCAGGCCGCTCCCCCGACGCCTCCCGCCGCCGGCGCGCGGCGAGTGTGCGTTCCCGAAAACGCCCTCCAGCGTGAGCGGAGAGTGCGGTCCGCAGCCAGACAGAGCTCCGGGTCGGTCGCCGAAAGTTGGGACGATCCCGTCCGTCTCCACGCTCGAGGGGAAGTTAGAGCTCGGCCGTCGGGGGGCCGAGCCGGTCTGCCTAGGTCGGGGACGCCAGTAATGGCAACAGTATCAGCGGGTGTGTGAGAAACTCAGCGAATGGTAGTTGTGAACCAAGAACTTTCATATGATTTAATCTGACTACGGATGCGGTGTTTACACTGGTTCTTGAATGTATAAATGTGTTTAGGAAAATGGATCTGGGTAGTGTTTGTTAAAAATAATTCCTCTTTAGATAATTTTGCAAGGTTTGTTTTGTATCTGTGGGAGGGTTCTTTTTGGTGACTCGAAGCGGTTTGAAACTAAGTTTCCTAGACTGACCTGGAATTTAACGATCTTCCTGCCTCAACCTCTTGAGTAGCTGGGATTACAGGAGCCGGCCACCGCTTCTGGTTGCAAAGATTTATCTTACTATGTAGTATATTTAAATGATAATTTTAAAAAGTAGCTACTTGCAAACATTACTAAATTAAGACAGTAAAAATTAATTTAAAAATAAAGAACATTCGGCCGAGGTTGGTGTCCTACACCTGTAATCTCAGCACTCGGGAGGCTGAGACAGGAAGTTGCTCTGCGGAGTTGGAGGCCTGCCTGGGTTATACATACTGAGTTCAAAGCCCTTCTGGATTTAATAATGAGACTCGGAATCAAAAAAAAAAAATTAATACTAGCATTCTGTAAGAGGGTGTTTGAGACAGGTATGCCTTGTTTTTTACTTTAGGAGCGTGTCAGATACTTAAAGAGACATAGTAGATACTCAGTATAGTCTAGCAAATGAGTAAAAACTAATGGATGTGAGGGAAAATAATTTTCTTTGATTTTTCCTACCTGAGTAGGAAAAAAAAACTAGTCAGTCTCTATCTAAAAGTTGTGAGTTTTATAGGCGATTCCAACTCAGAATATAAGGAAAGCTTGTAAATTTGTCTCTGTTCTTTTATACTACCTCCATTCTTGTTTGGTCAGAATAGGCCTGAGTGGTGCAGTTTGTGTTACACATGATGCTGTGTGTAGTGTTTTGAGTTTTGAAATTAGAAACTCAAAAGATGGCTTTCCAATTGTTACATATTCATTATGGAGATGACTATACTTTTCTCCTGTGGTAAATTTCAGGTTTCTATGGGGTTCTGATTCAGTTCAAGTTCTGATGGGATGAACTAGGAAGGATAAAAGACTACAAAAATGCTAAATGAGGGGTTGGGATTTAGCTCAGTAGCAGAGTACTTGCCTGGCAAGTGCAAGGCCCTGAGTTCAATCCCCAGCACCCCTCCATGATAACGGAGCTGATGTAAATTTCAAAGTGTTGCTTTTAGTTTATTCTTCCTTAGAGTAAAGGATAAAGTGAGCCTAGCTGAAGGGAAGAATTTTAGTTTCTTAGAACCAGTGTTCATATACTGATTTGAATGTTTCTAAATAAATGAATATTAGTACTAATACTAATTTTCCTTGTTTTTTTTGGTTACTTATCCATTTAATAATAAAAATGTTCCACTATAATTTGCCATGCATTTTGTATTATCACCTTTATAAGTTTTCATAATATTCCCCACATAGGTTTTTGGGATTTAGTCTTAAAGTATTCACATATTATTTATTCTCTCAAGAGTTCTCGAAAAGCCAAAGCTAGAAAAGCCAAAGTTAGATATTCATTAACTCGTCAAATATTTATAGCAGCCTACACTGCTAGGCACTGTACCAAGGTGAATACAACAGTGTATAAGATAATTAAGGTCCCTGCCTTCATAGAATTTGTATTTTAGTAGAAGAAGCTGTAAGTAAGAAAAAATAATTCATTTAGAACAGTATTACCCAAATTATATACTTTATGACCTTGTAAAATGTCATGGTGTCACAAGTACTCATGCGCATGTGTACAAGCACGTGGCATTACTTTTATGTTTTATTTTTTGTATCAACACTTCACATAAGTTTTTTTCCTGTTTTTCAGCTCTACTAAAATACTAGCTCTGTCAAAGCACTGAGTTTGTCTTTTTACTATTTCTTGCACCTAGAATATTTTCGTTACTGATGACATGATGAATTGTATGAGTGTGATAAAGGCTGTGGGGAAATGCAGAACAATAATGGAGAACTGTCTTACAGTGTTCAAGTCAGGAAACGCATCCTTGATGAGTTAAATACCTTAATTGAGTTAACACCTTAACTATGAGAATTCATAGCAAATGGTCCGTGTTCATAGGTGATACAGTACGTGGTTCCATTTGTTAAATAAAAAAAAAAATCATTAGGGCTGAAATGTAGAAAGCAGAAGAGAGTGACATGAGAGGTAGGAGATTTGTTGGGCAGGATTGTGCATTTTTATTTCATTCTGAGCAGTAGGAAGTCATTAAAGAATTTGAGACAATGAGGTGTCTTGATTTGTCTTCCAAAAACATTACTACTCGTGCTGCTCTATGTGGAATAAATTCAACACAGAATTTATTGGAGAAGAGCAAGAATGAAAGTAGAGAGATTACAGTAAGAGTACATTGTAGCAGTCTAGAAGTGAGAGTGACTTGCCTTAGGATGGTGGCAGTGGATACTGGGGAAGAGAGGTGGATAAACTGATACATTTGTATGCAGAGATTACAAGACTTTTTTTTTTTTTTTTTTTTTTTTTTTTTTTTAAAGACGGGGTCTCATTCTGTGGCTCAGGCTGTCCCTGAACTCACTGTGTAGTCCAGGCTGGCCACAACTCGCGGCAGTCTTCTTGCCTCAGCCTCCCAAGTGCTGGAATTACAGGCGTGCACCAGTATGCCAGGCGAGATTGTTGATGGTTTGTATTTCGAGGATCAGAGTAAAGGAGGAATCAGTGACTCAGGGTTTGGGCTAGTGGTGTTGGGAGATAATGCCATTTACTGAAGTGGGGTGGACTGTCAGAGGAATGAGAAGGAAGTTAGTGCTGCTTGCTTGTGTGAGTTTAGAGGTGCCTGTTTGACGTCTTTGTTCTAAAATATGTGTATATCCTTCAAGCTACTAAGTGAAATTCTGGTTCCTTTTATGGTTTAGGGAAAAGGACATTTACTAGCTACCGTTATACTGCATTTTGTTTGTAAAACTCAAATTGTATGATTTTGTTGTTTGTTTCAGTACTGAGGCTTGATCCCAGGGCCTTTACACTGAGCTACATTTCCAATCGTTTTGTTTGTTTGTTTTTTGAGGGAAATTTTGCCAAGTCTCTAAATTGTCCAGCCTGGGCTTAAACTTGTGACCCTCCTGCCTCAGCCTTTAGAGTTCTGAGATTACACATGTGTGCCACTGCACCCAGCTAGAAATTGTATGGATTTCATTAGGCCATAGGCTGTGTTGAATTTTTTGTTTTCCCTCTTTGATGCATTTCTTTTACATCTGTTCACTTGCTGTTGTCTTATACCCCTTTTCTACTTGTGATAGATGATTTTGGCAGAGTTTTGGTGTGTGGGTGTTCATTCAACATATATTTATTGCACACCTGCTATGTGCTAGGCATCGCACTGAGAGGTACAGAGGTACAGGACAGAGAGAAGAAAGCATGGCTTTTCCACAGAGTCTCCAGTATAGTGAGAAGATAACTGCACTGCAAATAACACTTGTAAAATTACAGCCCTTTGTACAACAAAGGGGAGTTACTTATAAGGATGAGAATTTGGTCTAATCGGGGTGGTTTGAATGGGATTCTCACTGAGGAGACTTTTTTTTTAGGCAGAGTGAATCCAGATAGCAGCATGGGATGTTTGGAGAACTGAGAAAGGATAGTATGGTGCAGTTGGCTGCCCCATGGAGAAAACTTGAGGGACAAAAGATGATTGAGGGAAACCAGTTAGTAGATGATTACAGTGTAAGGCAAAGATGATGCTAACTTTCTTTGGATATTCTTTCTTCTTTCGATGTTCACCTCCCCTTTCTCATTTTGGATGCTCTGAATAAGTCTGCTTACTTGACATTTGTTTCTTTTTTGTACTGTACATGTTTATATCTAGCTTTCATTGTCTTTGCTTTTTCCCTACCATCTGATTGCTTTCCCTATTTTCTCTATTTTTTTCTTTTTCTTTAATTTTTTTTTCTTTCCCTTTTTTTTGAGACAAGATCTTGCTAGGTAGTCCATTCAGGCTGGCCTTGAACTCACCATGTAACCCAGGCTAGCCTCAAACTTGCTGTCATCCTGCCTCAGCCTTCCAAGTACTGGGAGTGACGTATTTGTCACCACACCTGGCTTTTTTTTTTTTTCCCCTTGAAATAACTTTTTTCTACCTTCCCTTTCTAAGGTATGTAAATTACTACTTGTTTTCCATTAGTTTCAAGTCTCTCTCCATTTGTGGACCTTGACCACTAGGTTGAAAAGACTGATGTTAAACTCTTGCACAGTTGTCCTTCACACCAGCAAAAATTTTTGTCAACAAGTGAAGTGTTTATCATTTCCCCTTAGCCGTAGTATTATATGTAAATATAGTTAGTTCAAAATCCAAGCAGTTTGCCAGTTTTACTGGTGACAATAAACACTTCATATTATCTCTTCAACTAAAGCAAAATTTCACCTAAATAATTGGCAGTACATAGAATATGAGCAAAGTCTTTAGTTTCTGCCTATTCACTGGGGTATATTGAAGTGCTACATTTTATAAAAGATTTTTTTCTTCTTTTGCTGGGGATTGAACCTAGGCCCTCAGACATGCAAAACATGTGCTTTACATTGAGCTGTAACTGGAATTCTGAAGTGATATATTTTATCATTTGATTTCCTGTATTCACATGAAACAGAATAGAGCCTTCCTTAGAAATAAAGTGATTTTCACTAGAAATGTATTGAGAGCATAAACTCAGGCCAGAATGGTGAGGTTCAGTATCTAGCTCTATTACTTATTACCTGCATGATTTTTCACGTATTACTTCTCCTGTGTTTGCTCATCTGTCAAAAACAAGGATGATAATTGTAGTTATTAAATTAATCAGCTGTCACTAACAAAATTAAGCTGAGCTGATCAATTTAAGAAAGGTTTATTTTGGTTCACAGTTTTGGAAAGTTCAGTCCATGGTTGGTTGTCCTGTGGCTTTTGGGACTGTGGTAAGGCAGTACATTATGGTGGGACAACATGGCAGAGGAAGCTGCTCATTTCTTTGCAGCTGGGACAGGAAAGAGAGGTGAAAGGGGGCAGGGGCAGCGGTCTCAGTATTTCCTTCCAGCGCATTCCTCTGGTAACCTAATTTCCTTTCAGTAGATCCTACCTCCTAAAGTTTTACACGTGCCAGTAGTGCCACAGAGCAATGATCAAATCTTTAACACATGGGCTTTAGGAGACCATTAATCCAAACTGTAGCAGTTACTTGCCATGGAGATTAAATGAGTTAATGTATACTGAATACATAAAACAATTCTTATATAAGAAGCAGTGTGTATTAGTTGGTGGTATTTTATATCTTTGTATAGATGTAGGATTTCTTTTCCTGTCCAGGCATCACCATGTAATCCCAGCACTGGGAGGACGAGGCAGGAGGATGGCTGTGAGTTTGAGGGCAACCTGGGCAACATAGTGAGTTCAAAGGCCAGCCTGAACTACATAGCCAGATCCTGTCTCAAAAAAACACACACAAAAAACCACTTCTTTTCCTTCTCTTTCATTATGCCTGCTCTTTTATTTGAATTTTAATGTTCATTGTTTTTCTTCCACTTATTTCTTTTTCTTCTGGGTAGTTGCTGATCTTGATATTCTAGGTTGACTGGCATACTGAAAAAAGAAAAAATAAAATTATGTATTCTCTATATAGACTTCTATAAAGTGATTTTTTTTTTTTTTTTTGAGACAAGGTCTCACTTATGTAGTTCAGGCTGATCTTGAACTCACTATGTAGCCCAGGCTGGTCTTGAACTCCGGGCAGTCTGCCTGCCTCAGCCTCCTATCTGCTGTAATTACAGGCATGTGCCACCACAGCTGGCATGGTGGTTCCTCTTGCCTTTACAAAAATGTGTTGAGGATTTGAGGAACTTAGAGGTGTAGAAGAGTTGTGTGACCCAGAGCAAATTAGTGGGGAAATCAGACTTGGAATGAGGGACCTGATGGAGAGTCACAGCTCATTTCAGGCTGGTCTCAAACTTGTTTTGTAGCCCAGGCTGGCCGCGAACTCAGTGTTCCTTTTTTCTTTTTCTTCTTCCTCTTTTTCTTCCCTGTGTTTTTGTATTCTTTCTCTTTATTCTTTCCTTCACTTATCTTCCACTTGAAGAGGAGGTGGGGACTAGAGAAGGGAAAAATAATAGGTAATTATGGGGAATTAATCATTTATTGATGAAGTAACATTATAAGAGGACAAAAACAGAAAGTCACCCATCTCTGAAGGCCCAATTTTAGAAATTACAGCATCACAGTGCCAGCCTAGATTCAAAGGAGAGGAAGTAGATCCCCCCATTCAGTGGGAAGAATGCAAGGAATTTTTAGCCATTTATAGCATATACAACCATCTTTCATTTTGTTTACTTTTTTCTTTTCTTATTTATTTAGCAGTACTGGGGATTGAATCCAGGGCTTTAGCACCGAGTTACAGGCCTAAACCACCCCCCACATTTGTTTTTTGAGACAGGGTCTCACTAAATCACTAAGTTGCCCAGCAGGTTGGGTTCAAACTTAGAATCTTCCTGCCTCTGCCTTCCAGAATGCTGTAATTACAGACATGTGCCACTGCACCAGGCTTTTCTTCCCCCCTTGGTGCTGGGAAGTGAACACAGGACCTTGTGCATGTTAGGCAAGTTCCCTGCCACTGAGCTACATCCCTACCTAGCCCTTTTACTTTTTTGACAGAGTTCCGCTGAGTTGTCTAGACTGGCTTCAAAGTTGCGATCCTCCTGCTTCATCACCTAAAGAGTTTAATAACCTTTTTTTCCATTCTTTCAACAACGTTATAGTAATTCTCTGTTATCTACAGTTTCACTTTCCCTGGTTTTGGTTACCTGTAGTCAATGACAGTCTGAAAATACTAAATGAGAAATCCAACAGTAAACAGTTCGTAAGTTTTAAATTGCCCTGCATTCTTGAGTAGCAGGATGAAACTTTGTCACTATCTCTCTCCGTGCCCCCTGGGATGTGAATTATGTATGCTACAAACTAATTTAGTCACTTAGTACCCATCTTGGTTATAAGATTGACTGTAATTCGCACAGTGCTTCTGTTCAATTTTACTTTCAAATGACCCCAAAGTACAAGAGTCAGTAATGGTGACAACTTGGAGTCGGAGACACTGCACCTGCCCAGAGCCAGCGATTCTGGGGAGGGCAGGAGAGCGTCAACCTCCACACCTGTGCTCTGGGAGTCGCTCCTGCAGTTCAAAGCACAGTGGCTTCCCAGCCTGCAGGAAAGTTACCGCCTAAGATGTTTGAATCAGAAGATGATACTAATGAGGAATTATTGATTAGTGAATCAGGGGATTGAACTCAGGGCCTTTACTAGGCAAGTGCTGTACCACTGAGCTAAATCCCCATCCCCCCGAAGATGATTTTTCAGAATCATCAGACAGTGATTTTCATTCCCAGAATGAAGATTTCATGTCATTCAGAGAATTTGTTGAGGTGAATTTGGAAAATCCAATGCCTGCTCCTCCCTAGGTGTCCATTCACCAGTACACCTGGTATAAATTTGCCATTTAGACAGGATACAGAGCCAGATGTTTTACATTACTTTGAATATTTCTGAAATTCTGAAATAATGGATTTGATTACAATGGAAACTAACAGATATGCAGATCAATCAGAATTTTAGGGAAATTTGTGCACTGGAAGGACTGGAAACCGATGGATAATGCAGAAATGGTTATTTTTTTTGTTCTCCGTATTCTTCAAGGAATTATATGTAAGCCAGTACATGGGTGGTATCTAAGAAAGATTGCATGGAAACACCTTTTTTCAGTAAAGTGACATCATATAAACATTTCACTTTATTGAAACTTTATACTCATTTTGTAGATAATTCTACAGTCAATGCTAGTGCTCACGCGAATCCTAAAGTAAGTAAGTTATGGCCAATTGTTGAAACTCTCAATAAAAAGTTTTTTACTGCCCTTACACTTAAGAGGGATATCAAAAACAAAACAAAACAAAAAGCGGTGACAACTTGAGTATGCTAAAGAGAGGCTGAAAAGTGCTTCCCTTAGGTGTAAAGGTGAAAGTTCTTAAAGAAAAAAAGTTCATATGTTGAGGTTGCGAAGATGTACAGTTTGAATGAGTCTCTGTAATAAAGAAAAATTTATATTAGGTTTGTTCTCACACCTCAGGCTGCAAAAGTTATGGCCACAGTGTGTTATAAGTGCTTAATTAAGATGGAATAGGCATTAAATTAATAGGATTTTGATGCTGTCCATGGCTTCATGCATCCACTGGGGTCTTGGAACATGTCTTTAGGGTTAAAGGTGGGGGGAACCTCTATATTCCTCATACTAGAAAATAACAATCCTCTCCCTCCCCCCACTAAATTGCCCAGGCTGGGCCCCAATTTGAGATCCTCCTGCCTCAGCTTACCACAGTGCTGAGATTACAGGTATGTGTCACCACATTCAGCTGAAAAATGACAGATCTTATTGTTACGGGTTTTGGAGTGCTGGAGTCTCCTTCTAGAGTTTCTAGTTTCTTTCTGTAGCCAAGTTTTATTAAAGGTAGGAAAAGAAACAGGCTCAGCAGAATGAGTTTGGGCCAAGTAAAGGTAGGAAAAGAAGTACACCCTACAGTGTGAGGTTGGGCCACCGTGGAGAGAGAACACAGTGGCAAAAACTCACTGTGGACTGTCCTTTTTGTATCACCCACTCCTGAGGTTGACATCAGATCTAGGTCATCCTATCAAACCTGAATGAGTTCTGAGGAAGTCCCTGTGTAGGGCTTTGGGAACTTTTCTGCATGTGTCCTGGGATTTTGCAATTAACAGGTCACACCTGCTTTCTCCAGCCAGCTTTGCCGTGCCCTAATCTGTCTCATGCAATCCGAAAGTTTTTTAAATACTGGACAGTTTAAGAATCTGAAGTCAGAAGAATGTGGGCAGCTGGGCACCGTGGTACACACCTGTAATCCTAGCACTCCTGGAGGTTAGAAGGCAGGTGGAAACTAAATTTGAACCCAGCCTGGAAAACAACAATTTAATGAGACCCTGTCTCCAAAAAGAAATTTTGGATGGGGATGTAGCTTAGTGTGAAAGCCCTGGATTCCATCAGCTGTACTGCCTGCCTCCAGGTAACAACAAACAATAGTAATTTGTTTCAGAGGTATAAGTATCAACATAAACATTCATCAGTTTAACTTTTCATTGATCAAGAACTGATTGAGGAACTTCTGAAACTAGACAAACACAAGAAAAAGGAAACATGTTCAAAATTTCCTTCCTATATTTGTTTCATTCAGTGATGTCTGGAGTTACTGTAAATCTTTCTCATTTTCATTAAACAGTATCTTGATAAGAAAGTACATTGATCACAAAGACTATTAAGTGCTCACAGTTACAACTCAAGTTGTACACCTATATCATATTACTTGGAGAGAGAGAATAATACATAATCCATTGCAAATTATAGATTAAGGTTGTCAACTGTATTAGGTGTTTCATTGCTATAATGAACTACCTGGCACAGGCTACTTATAAAGAGATAGGTTTATTTAACTCACAGTTTTGGAGACTGGAAGCCCAAAAAACATAGCACCAACTCTAGCAAGGTCTCATGACAGATAGCAAAGCACATGCAGAAGGAAGGATCAGATCTCAAAACCAGAAAGCTAGAAACACTAGGGCTTCCCATCATCTCTTTCAGAGCATCTCCTCAATGACCTCTCAGGAGGTTCTACCTTTTAAAGAGCCATGTTGTCTGTCAACACTGCCACCTTGGTGACTAAGCTTTCAACACATGAACCTTTAGGGGGAGAGGGACACTTGAATTAGTTAAAAAACAATGGCAGCAGTTCCAGAAAGGAATATATAATCTGTATGGGATCATTTGACTTGAAAAACAGTGTTGCTTTAAGCCCCTATTTGTTTGGATACTTTAGGTTTTTATACTTCCAGAACCTTTTGCATCCATTACCAATCATTAACACATGTTCTTTCGAGTGGACATGGGGCTTTTCAGTGCTAAACTTGAAACAGTCCCAGGCAAACTGGTGTTTGGACACTGCCTTGCCTCAGGTTAAAAGTAGCTACCTTGAAGCTGTCTAGAATTTACAGACTAAGACCAGAGCTATATTCTTTACTTACATTTGGAGGTTGTTTTCTTTTTGTGAGGAGATGCTGCTTCAGGTACCTTTCTTGCTTAGTTGTAAAGATTTTGAGGTTGTGATTTTCTCCCATCTTCAAAATTAATGATTTCTTTTTGTCGAAATAATTACCCAAGTATTATCAAAGAATAATTTCATTTTGTAATAGCAGTTGAACTGAGAGTCTTCATCAGCATTTCCTTCATAATTTTGAGTGTCAGCTGCTCAGTCTCCTTTGTCTTCACCATTTACAGGTTTCATTCATTTCTCAAGTAGTTTGGGTTGCTTTGCAGCTTTTGGGTTTTTTAAGACGGGGTCATGCTACATAATCCATGTTGGCTTTGAATTCACTATACATGCCAGACTGGCCTCAGACTCACCATTCTTCTGCCTTTGCTTCCTGAGTGCTGGGATTACAGGCGTGCACCACCACTCCCAGGTTCTCAAATCTGTCTTTTAAGTTTATTATTAATTATTTTTTTTGTGGTTGAATTGTACATTTTCATCTTGAGAGTTAAAAATGTTTCTCAAATTTCATTGGTTCTTCTCACTGTATACTGAGTTCTCCTGACATACTGATGATGGTCCTTTCACTTTCTTGAAACAGAAAGAACATTTAGAACCGTGTGTCCCATTCAGTCATTTGGTGGGGAGGATTTAGACAGGGTCTCACTGTGTAGTCCAGGCTGGCCTCCAGTTTATGGCAGTCCTCTTTCCTCAGCCTCCCAAGCACTGGGATAACAAACCTGCACCCCATCCCCGGCTCCATGTGGTCATTTCTCAGTCTTTTTCATTTTCTGGCTTTGGAATTTTGTGTGCATCAGTTGAGATAATTATCTTTCTACCAACTCTACTACTTGAGAATAAGATACACCACCCTTGAGGTTTCTGGTCCATAGACATTAAGGAAATTTACAGCAAAACTAACAGTGCAGAACTGCCGCCTGATTGATGGACTCAGGCTCAACTGACCTGTGCCAACCTCTTCCTGTGGTTTCTGTCTGCAGCAGCGTATTCACCTTCATTACGTGACGACTCAGAGAGTCTGTGCCTTTGGAGACTCTTGACAGTTCTCAAAGACTGAGGTGATAGCCCTAAAGAGGCACCTAAAAGTGGTTCACCGAGAGGTTTCCTAGCTTTTTACATTTCTCTTTATATTTTTTGTTACTGCTTTTATATTTCTAAGTTGAAGAAGTTAATGTTCCTCTTAGCTGTCCTTTTAAAAAAATTTTTGTCATATTTATTGCTGTATAATCTTACCCCCAAAATTACTAGGAAATATTTCAGTTTTTTGTGAAATATAAAGGATATACTTGCGTTCTGTTCCCTAGCCTAAAGGAGAAAACATTGCCACAACAGTTGATGTTGGGGCGAACCCTTCCCTGTTTGCATCCTTGTCCCCTCCACAGACAGTCTTTAATTTGGTGCCTGTCATCCCCATGTTTTTCTTTATACTTTGCTCTTTATCTGTGTACCTCTGAACTATAAATACATACATTGTGTATGTGTGTGTGTGTTTATGTCATGCACAACTATATAATTGTTTTGCATGTTTTAAATTTTATAAATTGTGTCATACTGGATTTTTCAGCTACTTTTTATTCTTCTAACATTGAGATTTAACAATGTTGCAAAATCAGTAAATTTCATTTATTATTCTGCTGTATGGCTGTACAGTGATCCCTCAGTTTCCTCAGATGATAGGCTACAGAACTGCCTCATCCACATACCAAAATCCTTGAGATGTGAGTCTGTTATATAAAATGACATAGTATTTGCATATAACCTATGCACATCCTTCATTATACTTTAAATCATCTCTGGATTACTTATAATACCTAATACAGTGCAAATGTTGTGTAGAGCATTGTACTTTTTCAGTACAGATAGTTTTTTCCCAAATATTTTCAACCTGTATTGTATTTGGTTGAATTTGTGAACTTGAAAATACATAGAAGTGATTGTAAATTGTTTTAAAATCATTCTCCTGTTTGTGGAAGTTTAGAAATGTTCATTTCCTTGTGCACACATGTTTTTATGCAGCAGAGATTAGTATCCTTTTTTTGTAAAGGGCCAGACAGTATCTTATTCTTCGTAGGTGTAAGATCTCTGTCACAATTAGTCAGCACTATCACTTTAGTGAGAGTTTAGCTGTCTAGTAAAACTTTACTTATGTGGCTATGGCTGGGGATTTAGCTCAGTGGTTAGAGTGCTCGCCTACCAAGCACAAGGCCCTGAGTTCGATCCACAGCACCAAAAAAAAAAAAACCCTTTTGTACACTTGAATTTCATATAATCTTGTGTTACGGACATTCTTCTCTTGATTTTTTTTCTCTCAACTGTTCTTTTTTTTTTTTTTTTTTTGAGACAGGGTCTCACTATGTAGTTCAGGCTGGCCTCGAACTTGCAGCAGTCCTCCTGCCTCTGCCTCCCAAGTGCTGGGATTACAGGCGTGCGGCACCACACCCGGCTTTCTTTCAGCTGTTAACAATGTAAAAATCATTCTTATAACGACAGACAGCAGGCCAGATTTGGCTGCGTCACACAGTTTATCGACACCTAACCACGGGTGCCCTTTAAACAACGGAATGATTGGCTCCTAGAGCACTTGTCACTTCACCGTCATGCTAGGTATTGGCAAAATAATCTCCAAGGTGGTGTCGGTAACACTTTTTAAGTTTTCCTGTTTCTGCAAGGCATCACCCTCTTAATACTGATATTTTAATTTTTGCCAGTCTGATTTGATTATCAGATGGTGATTTGAGCCTATGATACTCTATATTGAGGTTATCTTTGTCGCTATATTTAAATAACTTCAACATTCAAAAAATATCGAGGGCCAACTTAGTGTTAAACTTTATTCTATGTGGTTACGGTGGATAACAGATTCTGGATTGTAATTTTGAATAGAATTTTTAGACTGAACATCTCTTACCAAGTTATTTTGTATTTTTTAAAGAATAGAATAATTTTATAACAGTTAATACAGTCATTTATTTTTCCTTTAGTGGCTTGTGGTGGGAATGTATGTTTATGTGTGTGATTTAAAAAATATTTTGGTTTTATTGGTTTCTGTATTATAACTTTAGTTTAATTTTTGTGCATTTCTTTAGTTTTTGTGTCATAGCAGGGAGCAGTTGGCATAGGCTAGAGTAATAGAATTTGAAAATGTTTGTATATTCCTTATGTTTTTAACAATTTTATTTATTTATTTATTTATTTATTTATTTATTTTTTGTGGTGCTGGGGATCGAACTCAGGGCCTTGTGCTTGCAAGGCAAGCACTCTAATCACTGAGCTAAATCCCCAGCCCTGTTTTTAACAATTTTTTAATCTTTGAAATAATTTTATAGGAAAGTTGTAAGACTACTACAAAGACTTCTCAATTATCCTTCAGTCATTTCCTCACATGTCAGTATCTAAAACTGCTTTATCATATTCTCCTTCAGGTATTTATTTACATCTACCTAAACAGGTTACTTTTGAACCATCTGAAAGTAAATTTCAGATGTGATGCCCATTTAGCCCTCATTAAATTCATTATCCCACCTCCTAACTTTTCTGAGGAACTGTATATTCTTTTAAATTACCAGAGTGCTAGACAGGTATGGTGGTGCCTGCCTTAGTCCCAGCACTTTGGGAGGCTGAGGCAGAAGAATTTTCAATTTAGAGCTTGGCTTAGCCAATTTAGCAAGACCCTGTTTCAAAAAAATTTATAGAAATGGATGGGGATGTGGCTCGATGGTAACATCCCAGATTCAGTCCCTGTACTGTAGGATGAAACAGAAAACACCAGAATGCAAATAGGAAAATCAGAAAAATAACATCGATACAATACTGTTAACAAATTGCAGTTTTTTTCTCAACTTTTATTACTTGACCTAAAAATGTTTCTTAATGGCAAAAGAAAAAAATTCTGGTTCAGGGTTCAATATAGAATTATGTATTACTTTTATTTCTCTTATCTCTTTTATTTCCCTTATTATGGAAATTGGTTTTCAGTCTTTGTCTATCTTGATCTTGCCACTTTAAAGCAAATGGGATGGTTATTTTGTAGTTTGGATGTATCTCAATTTGAGTTTGTCTGCTGTTCCCTTGTGATTAGATTCAGGTTATTATTATTACTATTTAGTAAAGAATGCCACAAAAGTAATTTTTTTTTCTTTTGGTCCCTCTCAGAATGTCATATCTAGAGGCCTGTGTTGCCAGTTTGTCCTGTTACTGCTCAGTTAAAAGTAACTCATCACTTAGTTAAGGTGGTGTTTGCCAGATTTCTTCATCTAGAGTTCTTCTTCATTTGTAATTTATAAATGCTATATGGAGAGCTACTCTGAGGCAAGGCAGATGTCCTGGTGTTTTTTGTTTTGTTGTTGTTGACATTGCTGTTTTGTAGTGCTGGGGAGTGAAGCCAGAGCCTCTCATCTAATATGCTTGGCACTTGCTCTGTGGCTGAGCTACATTTCCTTTCTTTCTTCTCCCCTTCCTTCCTTCCTTCCATCCATCCATCTATTCCTCTGTTCATCCATCTATCTATACGAGACAGGGTCTGGCTAAATTGCCTGTGTTGGGCTGGTCTTGAATTTTTGATCTTCTGCCTCAGCCTCCTGAGTAGCTGGGATTACAGGCCTGCACAACCACACCTGGCTAATATCTTGTTTCTCATAAATTTTACCCACTAGTTTTAGCATCTATTGATGGCTCATGACTGACTTAGTTATTAATTATTCCCGAACAGTGACTTACTAGGTGAATTCTTCTTTACACATTTATTAATTCACACTTTACTAATAACCTTTAGGAGAAAACAACCTGTCTTTCATCAGGTATACCTACTCTACTCAATTATTGAGCCTTTCCTGGAGTTCAGTGCACAAGTAAGTTCTTCTTGCTGGTTTTTCCCTCAAAAAACCTTCCTAGACATTTTCCCCCTTTGACTGCACCAAGTAGGACCTTCACTATATAGTTGAATAGACTTGATATGGCTTATTGCAGGGGGATAATTAAGATGTTTGCTGAAGATTTTCGTAGTTACTGTTTTAGAGTAAGGAAGCTCTATGCCTAGTTTAAGATTCTTTAATCTGTTGTGAATGAGTATTGTAAATTACTCATGACAATGTTAACTTTGCTTTTTTAGAATAAACCTTAGTGTATTCTTGATATATCACTGGATTTAATCAGTATATTTAATCGCTAATATTTTACTTAAGGTTTTATGTCTATCTTCATGTGAGATTGCCCAGTGCAGTGATTTTCTTGAATGCTGTTGTCAAGTTTGGGATTAAGTATTCTGACTTCATAAAAAGAGCTGCAGAGTGTTTTTTTAAATTTCTGGAAAAGTTTAGGTGAGGTTGGTGCTATTTTCTTAAAAGGTTTAGAAAAAATATTGGCAAAGATTTCTGAACCTGAGTTTTTCTTTGTGGGAAAACTTTTATTAGTGAATCTAGTTTTTCTTTAACTGGTATCCTGATGTTAGAATCTTTTGCTTCTTGTATCAGTATGGTAATTTGTGTTCTCACAGGCATTTGGTTTTTTGCCTTTCAGTTCCTACCCAATTTTCATCTTTTGTTATATCTGTTACAGTTCTTATGTACTAGTATTTCCTCTTTAGGTTCTTTATGTTCTTACAGGGTTTCTACTTTCCACCTTTCATTATTGTCATTTTAGTGGAGAATGTGGAGAGAAGCCTGTATGTTGGGCCAAGGCTCAGAGGTGGATTGCTTGCCTAGCATGGGTGAGGCCCTGGATTCCACCCTAAGCCAGAAAGAAAGAAAGAAAGAAAGAGAGAAAGAGAGAAAGAGAGAAAGAGAGAGGGAGAGGGAGAGGGAGGGAGGAAGGAAGGAAGGAAGGAAGGAAGGAATCATGTGTTTTTGTTACCTAAACGGAATCTTCTTTAATCTTTTTCTTTCTTTCCCCTCCTTAATTTTGTTAGCTGAGTATAGTAGAAGCACTACTAATTACAATTGGGAACTAAATTGTGTTATAGTCAGAGACTTTTTGTTTTGTGTTTCGTTTTTATTTTACTTTGAGACAGGTTCTCACTAAGTTGCCCCAGCTGGTGATCCTTCTGCCTCAGTACATTGAGTAACTAGGATTATAAGTGTGCACCATCACACTCTGAAGAATTTTAGAAGATTTTGTTTTTGTTTACTGGAAGTTGCCTTAAATTTATGTTTTTAAAGTTTGTTGCTTTTTGTAATTTATTCTTCAGTAGAAATTATCACTTTTACCAGGCATGATGGCACACACCTGTAATCCCAGCACTCGGGAGACTGAGGCAGGGGGATCACTGCAAGTTTGAGGCCAGCCTGGGCAACATAGTGAGTTCAAGACCATGGTGAGACCCTGCCTTGGGGGAAAAAAGGAGATTATCACTTTTATGAAATTATTATTTTCCTACTTATTTGTAGGTTTTAATGTGTTGGTTAGGAAATTGATCATGTTTACTGGAATTCCTGGTTCCTTTAGTGCATAAATAACAAATAGTAGGTCACCTCTTTTTGACTTTTGAAACAGATTCTTTTTATATCCAATGTTTTAAAACTTTTTTTTTTTTGGAATGCTTTTAAATTTATAGAGAAGTTTCGAAGATGACATACAGATCTAGTTTCAGTATATTTTTTGCCTAGATCCTGCTAAGGTTGTCTCGTGTGTGTGTGTGTGTGTGTGTGTGTGTGTGTGTGTGTGCTAGTAGGAATTTAACCCAGGGCCTTTACACTGAGCTACATTTCCAGCTCCCCCACAAACAAATGTTCGTTTTTGAGACAGAGTCTCAGTAAGTTGCCCAATTGGGTTCAAACTTGAGATTCTTCTGCCTCTGCCTCCCAACATGCTGAATTATAGGTGTGGTCCATCATACCCACTTGCCATTTTTGTATTTGTTGAAACTCAGAAACTTAACACCATTGTAACTACCAATTTAAATTTGAATTTCACCAGTGACTCCATTAGACTTTGGGTTTGGGTGGATTTGGTTGTGGTTTTTTGGTTTCTGTTTCGTCTATTCTGATCTTTGACAGTTTCTTAATCTTTCCTTATTTTTCATAGCCTTGATAGTTTTAAGAGTACTGCTCCGATATTTTGTGGCCCTAAGTTTGGGTTTGTCTGATTTTTGTTGACTGAACTGATACTGAGTTTCTGGAGAAGAAAACCACATTGTCATCATACTATATTAAAGGGTGTACCCCATGAATAAGACATATCATTATTGATGCTAATCTTGATCACTTAACTGAGATAGTGTTTGTTGGGTTTCTCCTCCATGAGTTTGTCTTTCTCCCTTTTCTGTCATCTTTTTAAAGTGAGTTGTCAAGGACAGCTCAGACCTATGGGAGATTTAAGTTCTCCCTCTTATAGGAAAGATAATGTGCATATATTTCAAATTTTTCTGTAAGGAAAATATATCCCACATCCCCATTTATTTTATTTGGGGGTTATAATCCAGTGCTGATGTTACTTGCTTTTTATTTCTACTAAAGTTGTCTAGCTTTGCTTAACTTTTGGGAGTTCTTTGAGGTTGGTTCCTGTAACCTTTGCACATGCCCCACCCTCACCCCTTTTTTGATCTGTAATCTGGCAGAGTACTTTAGATTCCTCTTGTGCTTTTCTTTCCTCTGTCCTGAGAGTCATTTTTTTTTTCCTGGGACCCCTTATTCCTCTTATTAGAGAGAATGATATTTAGAATCCAAGACCAGATTTTGAGCATGCTCATTGCTATTGGGGTATCACTTCTTCTTAGACCGTCTTAGACTATAAAACGCTAGCTGGCTGTACTAATCCACGTTACAACGCGTATCTCTCTCCCTCTGTATATGTATTCAGTAAATATGAGCTCATACTGGCATCTCTGATTGTAATCTAGCACCGCAGTACTCATTCTAGCTTTCCCTTTTGCTTATTTGTAACTTCTGACAGGGAAAAATCTTGTTCCTAGTATCTGTTATTTATTACCTTTTCAACCCCAGCATATATGTAAAGACGTTTTATATATGCCCATAAATTGTTTTCTTCTGTTTCATATTTTTGTTTGTGGATTTATATTCTTTTCTCTATTTCTTTGAGGCTTGCATCGATGTTTTACATATTTTTAGAGAGGATTTATGTTTGCTCATGTTTCTCACACTGAGGCTTCCCCGCAAAAAAAGTCTTTTTTTAAACTGACAAAATGTATTTAACATGAAATGTGCCATTTTAACAGTTTTTATATACATTGGCATTAAGTACATTCATAGTGTTCTGTAACTGTCCACCATCCATTTTCAGAACTTTTTCATCATTTCGTACAAAAACTCTGTATCCCTTAAAATATAACTTTACATTCCACTCCTCTCTCTTGCCCCTGGTAACCTGTATTCTACTTTCTGTCTCTGAATTTGCCTATTCTAAGTACCTTATTTAAGTCGAATTACACAATATTTGTCCTTTACTTGTTTTGCCAAGTATAGCATTTTCAGGGTTCTTCTGTGGTATAGCATATATCCGAATTTCATTCCTTGAAGAGCTGAATAATGTTGTAGTGTATGTATGTATGTGTGTGTGTGTGTGTGTGTGTGTGTTTTGTTTATAATTCACCTACAGATAGATAAACATTTAGATTGTTTCCACCTTTTGACTTATCATGAGTAATGTTGCTTTGAACGCTGGTATACAAATGAGTTCATGCTTTCCGTTATTTTGGGTATATACATAGAGATGGAATTGCTGGATCATCATAAAGGGTAATTTTGTGTTTTAACTTTTTGAAAGACTACCATACTTTTTGCATAGTGGTCACACTATTTTACATTCCTACCAGCAATGCATAAGAGTTCCAGTTTCTCCCGGTCCCAGCTGAAACTACTTCCCATTAAAACAAACAAAAAGAGGCTATCTTAATGGGTGAGATGTATCTCATTATGATTTTGATTCACATTTCTCTGTTAGCTAATAATGTTGAGCATCTTTTCATCAGAGAGCTTAGGTTTTTGGGTTTTTTTAGTTATTTTTAAAAGCTAGAAAATTTGCTTGGACCATCATAGAAATTCTCAACGTGAGCTAGATGCTACAGTAGTTGCCCTTGTGGGTTTAGGTAGTGTTCTTTCATGAAATCTTTGCCTGAGGCTGTGTGGCATACAATTTTTAGGTGCCTCATTTGAACAATCCTGATGGGTTATTTAATCTTTTAGCCTTGGCACTCCCAGTATACTTTCTCTTAGGCCTTAGTCACAGCAGTGGTACATTGTGGGTATTTTGTCACAGTGCTTTCCAAATAACATTCTCTTCATCATCTTGGTTCAGCATCTGAGACCAAAGAGGAGGCTATTTTAATTATGGGCTTTTCCGTGCTATGTAGGTTGCGAAAATTCTGGCCTCAATCCTTAATATTGTGGATTTAGGATTAGGAATTCCTTGTCTTAGTCCAGTTGGACTGCTGTAATAAAGTATCATGTATTGGGTACTTTTACATAATAAATTTTTCCTAGTTCTGGAGGCTGGGAAGTCAGATTAAGGTGTCTAGATTTAGGATCGAGTAGGGGTCTACTTTCTCATAGATGGCACTTTTTCTGACTGTGTCTTCTGGTGATGAAAAAGCAAACAGACTCCTTAGGTCTCTTTTATAGGGGCATTGATCCCATCCATGACAACTCTGTTTGTTAAGTACCTCCCAGAGGCTCTATCTCTTGGGATTTTAGCACCTGAATTTTGAGAGGACACAAAATTTAGACTGTAGCACTAACCTTGAGGTAGATATATTTTGTCTTTAGTTCAACTCAAAAGCCCAACCCCAAGGGTAAAACGTCACAGATATTCCTATTGTCTTTTCTTCAGTCTGTTTCCTCCTAAGCCCCCTGGTTCACCCAATCAGGATGCTGCTCATTGGGTCCTCTGATTTTCAGCTTTCTTTCATTTTACTGTGACTCTAAACTTAAAGCCCTCATTCTGGGTTAGCAGGTTTTTGTCAAGTAGCTTCAAGACAAATGCGAGCTTTGGAATGTCATTTGTCTCACTTTTGAGTTTCCCGCTTTGCAGATTCAGGGCAACTGATGGGGTAGGTACACCATGTACTTAGGAAATTATTTTTTACTTTGGTATGAGCATCTTTGATGTCCTAATCTATTGTTTTTCTGGTCATCAAATTAACCACAGTGTGATACAGAGGACCTTTTATTTGTCTTCTGGTAAAAAGCAGAGATGATTGAATTTAAGGAAAAGGCTAACTGCCTGGCTGTGTTTCTCATATGGATGACTGTAAATTTTTTAAAAAAAACAAATTGTAATGTGTTCTTTGTCTCTGTGAAAGTAAGATGTTTACAAGAAGTCAAAAGTAACCAAATTAAAGAAAATCTAGACTAATCGAAGAGCTTGGAAAATGCTCAAATTTATAATATACTGAATAATTCTATTAATGAATACTTATCTCAGTCTGTTTTTATTTCAGCTTTGACTAGATCAGAGTCTAAGAGAGATGGAGGTTTTAAAAATAATTGGAGCTTTGATCATGAAGAAGAAAATGAAGGAGATACAGATAAAGAGTAAGGATTTTTCCCTCACTTACTTTATAAGAATGGAACTTTTTTATTACAAAAATAATTTATATTCTGTAGAAAGATTTTTTTTTTTTTTTTTTTTTTGTATTTGTTTTTCGAGAGAGTCCCACTCTGTAGTTCAGGCTGGCCTTTAACTACTGGCAGTCATCCTGCCTCAGCCTCCCAAGTGCTGGGATTACAGGTATCCACCATCACTCCTGGCAGAAAGATTTTTTAAAGTGTGGTATTCTTTACTTAAGAAAACATTTGAGTTGGCTATGGTGGCACATGCCTGTAATTCCAGCACTGTGGGAGGCTGAGACAGGAGGATTGCAAATTCAAGCTCAGCCTGAGCAATTTTAGAGACTTAGCAAGACTGTGTTTCAAAATAAAAAAAATTTTTGTTTTTTAAAAAGGAGCTAGGGGTATAGCTCAGTGCAAAGGCACTGGCTTTAATTCTCAGTGCCAGGAGAAAGGACATTTAATTCTTACATGGCAGCATTAAGGAATGACACAGCAGTTCTTTATTGGTAAAAAATTTTGCTGTTACATTGCTCAGTCTTTTGAAATGTACAGATATGTATGTGTAATACATATAAACTTGTGATTAAAAACTGATCATATAACATTTCAAATTTAGAACATTTTTGTTTCAAAAAAAGAAAAAGCATTCTGCTTGGACAGCAGTTTGAAAAGCCATCATTTATTATGTGTAAGTGAACCCAGATTAAGGCTCTTGAATTTTGTATGAAAATTTTAATCCTATATCGTTCTTCCCTCATTGTGACCCTTACTATCACTATTTTGATCTTAGATCAGATTCCCATCAGAGAAAGCACCACTATAAGTGATAAGCCCAGGTGTTTAGCCAGACAGAAGTTGAGCAAAATTTTCATTACACTTTGTTAATGTACTTAGAATGAATGCTGTGTGAAAACTTTAGTTTCAGTAGTATTTATTGCATGTCCTGAGATGTGCTACAAATTCAGCAGCTTGCAGTGTCTTTCTGATCTGGTTACTCACTGACTAGTAAACAAATTTAGAGAAACATGAATATACATATACAACTTCTACAAAATTATAAATATTTCCTAGAAATCTTTACACAAGTCATTCAGAGCATGTTGACTGAGTATTGCTTCACATCTGTCTGGGGCAACAGCTCCATTCATCATTACCGCTTTATATACCTTGGAGTTTTATTTGAAGGAGAGTTCTGAACTAGTAAGTTTCTCATTTAAAGTCACTATTATGGTCTTCTTTTTTGTTTTGTTTTCTGATTAGTTTTTTAACTTTTTGTTTATAGACATTACAATATTTTTATAGTTCTGAAAAAATAGAATTACATATGACATTCAGCTGAAGAGGAAATACACTCACAAACATTTTTACAAAATGTAAGAATTTTTAACATTAACAAGTTGGGGTGTATATAAAAGGAGTGAAACAAAAATTTTGCATTTTTTAAATAAGTAGCTGCAATTTTAATGTAAAAAGACTAGCTGAATTGTCTTCAAAAAGGTGTGTTTGATTTTGATCGTCATGGTTATATTAAAAATATTTGTGTTTTAAGGTGCTCTTTTAGTTGATATTTTTCTTTAACAGTATATTTTCTTCTCCTATACTCTTATTTTGTTTCTCTATTCTGCTTCCTTAAATGTTAATCAAAGGCAGAAAGGAAAAATGGGTGATAATATACAAAATCCATCTTGCCTGCCACTTGCTGATTGTTAAACATTTTATTGGAACACAGATGCTTGTATAGTTTATGGCTGTTTTCGTACTACATTGGCAAAGATGAGACCATATAGAGACCACGTATGTAGCCTGCAAAGCCTGAAACACTTTATTATCTGGTCCTTCACTGAAAAAATTTAGTGATTATTTGAATTAAGTTGGCATAGAAGATAAAACTTCTGAATTTAATGTATAGATGTAACTGTTACTTAAAATTCTTTCCCCTTATTTTCTACATAGTGGAGCAAATCTACTCAGTGTAGAAGATGATGGGGATACTGAAACCTCAAAAGGAAAAAAGGCAAGTGTTGCTTTAAAAATTTTTTAAGTTATGTACTAAAAACTTCCACCCTTAAAAAAGACTTATATTTTTAAATTGTGAGCCCAACCCCAACTACCCCACCCCAGAGGCAAATAGTGTTCCCAGCTGCTTTTTTATCCCTATGGAAATATTTGTTAGTCAGCTTTGTGTTATATTTCTGTCACAGTAGGATCTACCTTTTAATCTTTACCAAGGAAAATAGTATCATATAGTCTTCATTTGCACTTCTTTTATTACAGATGAGGATGAACACCTTTTCATATGTGTAGTCCATTTCTATTTCCTTCTTGATAATTATCAATTAATATCCTGTGTCCATTTTTCTATTTGGTGTTTACAATAGTATTCATAAGTATTCTTTTTATGTTGTCTAAGACACATTTTGACATCTAAAATTTATGCATTTTTATAATGATAGATGACATAGTTTGAATAATAGTACATCTTACAATGGTTTCTTAGGTTTGATGAAATACAATGTATTGGAGAAGCTGGTCCTTTGCTATGATACTAATTGCTAATACAGTCATGCATTGCTTAATGGCAGAAATAAGTTCTGAGAAATGTGTTCTTAGGCAGTTTCCCTGTGTGAACATCGTGGAGCATATGTACACAGAACTAGGTAGTTAGATCAATCTCTGGGCTTGGCATCAGTGTAGATCAAGAGGCACAGTAAGCATAAGATGTATGAGGCTGCTGTGGGGTGTAACAGCACACAGTAAACATTTTTTTAAAAATTTGTTGTTATGTAAGTAGGAGTTCATTCTAAAAATAAGTATAGTAAATATGCAAGCCAGAAACAGTTGTTTATTATCATTTTTAAACATTATATATTGTACTTAATTATATGTGTTAAACTTTTATACAGCTGGCTGCACAGTAGGTTTGTTTACACTGACATCACCACAAACACATTATGATGGCTGTTCTGTCACTAGGTGACATTAAGTTTTCATCTCCATTATGATCTTATGAGAACACCATTGTATATGCAGTCTGTCATTAACCAAAACATCAGAATTTAGCATATAGCTATATTTTAACCCAGTTATTTTGTTAGGCTTTTTTTTTTTCCTTTGTTTATGATAACTATTGCTTTGGAGAAAATATATTTTCTTATGCCATTAAATATTTCTGTCTCACCCTCCCCCCCATTTTGTTACTATTGATTAATCCCAGGACTTTTTATATTGAAGTACGTCCCCAGCGCTCACTGCCCCCTCTTTTTAAAAAAAATTTTGAGACAGGGTCTCTCCAAATTGCCCAGCTCCACTGTAATCCCAGCTCAGCCTCCCAGAGTTCTGGGATCACAGGCATGTGCCACCTCAGTTGTTTTTATGGCTTTTGAGTTTACTGTTTCCTAATGATGCTAGTTGAATTACTCGCTTTGTCTCATTAAAAATATCAAATAATTTCACACTGTTAATACTGATATAATTACTAGTAAAATAATTTAAGAGTATTTTTCTAGCTGAATGGAGAGGCTTTTCTTAAACTTAATTTTGTCTTGCTTTGTTTTGTTTTTGGTGCTGGGGATCGAACTCAAGGCCTTACGCTTGCTAGGCAAGTGCTCTACCACTTGAGCTATATCCCCCAACTTTAGTTTTTTATTTCAAGAAATTGCTTTTTATTGTCTTTTTGGTTTAATTTGTAATTCTGTAAAAGAAATTTACATGGTTCATGTCACAGCAACAAAAGAAATTATATTTTGAGATGTCTAGTTTTTGTCCTGATTCTATTCCTTTTTACCCCTATTGTCAACCTGTCTTAAAAAAAATTATGTTTTAGCCTTTCATTATTATTATTTTTTAATATAAACATATACTGTTTTTTGGTGGGGGTTGAGATAGGGTCTTGCTATGTTGTTCAGGCTGACTTTGAATTCACTGTAACTTAGTATACTCTGCAGATATGAGAGATCATTATCATTCTTTTCATTGCTATAGTACGTCATTCAGTTGGATATACTAGATATTCAGTTAGCTCCCATTGTAAACAGATATTCCCTATACATATAGTGCTTTAATAAAGTTTTGTACTGTATATATATTTTGTCATATCTTAATAGTATATTTGTGGGATAGATTCCTAGAATTGCCTTATTCACAGTGTAATTTTGATAGGTATTGCCAAATTTATCCCTCATAGGAGTTAACATTTGACATTACCACTAGCAGTGTATGAGGAGATCCTATTTTGTTTTAGCTTTGCAGAGTATGTGGTCAGGCTTCTGCTAGTTTGACATAATGCACTCTTTACGTATTTCCTGTACTTAACAATTTAATGGTATTTTTAGAGGCTTTTATTTTTTTGTTTTGTTTTTTACTTTTTAAATTTTTTTTTTAACTTTTCAATTTACTTTTTTCCAATGCTGGGGATGTAGCTCAGTGTTAGAGTGATTACCTAGCATGTGTAAGACTTTGGGCATGAGTTCCAGCCCCACAAAAAAATAACATTTCTTAGCAAATTTACTTTTTTTCACTTTATTTCTGTATTTTCTCCTTCTGCAACGTTTGTTTTGTCATAATTTAATAATTTTTTTATTTTTAAGTTTCTGAATTTTTTAAAGCTAGGAATTGAAGGATTTACTGCATTGAATTGGACATTCTTTTTCTCTTAACACTATGAAATTTTCCCTTTCTCCCTCCATCTCTCCTTCGTGTACTGGAGGCTGAACCCAGAGCCTTGCACATGCTAGGGAAGTGCTCTGCCACAGATCTACATCCCCAGCCCTTTTTAAATTTAATTTTTAGACCCTTACTAAGTTGCTGGCTGGCCGGCTATGAACTTGTGATCATCCTGCCTCAGCCTGTTGAGTAGCTGGGATCACAGATGTGCACCGCTCTGCCAACACATAAAATTGACTAAAATTGACAAGACCAGTTCACATAGTGAAACCAGTCTTTTATATGTAAAAGTCTGTTTTTCATTGCAATATACATGTAAATTTTTATCTTGATAATAATTGTTTCATTTCAGAATTCCATTATAGAAAAATATGGCTTTGGTTTTGAGCTGAGTTTGTTATCTGGTTATGATAAAGTACATCAGATTTCAGTCTCTCTCTCTCTCTCTCTCTCTCATCTTTGAATTCTATTTCCTTCATTTTCTTCTTGGAGTAATACTTTACTAACAGTACAAAGTTAGTAAATGCAAATGTTCATCACTTTTAGTTTTCTGTTTTGCAATATGACTGAATTAACCAAATCTTACTTTGGCCCAAGATACCTAATTTCTAACCCATGCTTCACCTTTGACAGAAATATATATAAAATATGGAAAGGTACAAAACTGTTTTATACAACAAAAGACATTTTAGATGTGACTATTTCAGATTGTCTTGAAGGTTTTTGGACTTTAAAACAGTTACAGCTTTGATTTTGTGAAGTGGAAAAGGAGATATTTTATCATACCTATTTTACAAAAATGTAGTTTTACAATAAATGAGTATTTAAGGTAGAAGAAAGGGAGATTGGGAAGTTGATTTGGCTGGACATTTCCATGCTTGTTTATACTTTAGGAAGTCTTTGTGCATCCAAGAAGTTCAATATCCCTGGATTTTGAATGGCTTGTGGGTAATGTAGGTCCACATGGATCATTGGTTTAAGCTGATACCGTATAGCCCTTTTTCTGTATTTGAAAATGAGAATGGAATTAAGAAAAAGCCTTTATTTTGGTTCACAGTCTTATATGCCCTTTTTTGTTCCATGGACTAATTTTTGCCCCTAGGCTTCTGTAGTTTCACCATATCTCTTTATATAACAGATATAAAGGATTTCGTGTCTTTTGTTAGTTGTCAAAAAAAGTTGGCCATTATCTCTGTGAATGTTGCCTTTCTACATTTATTGGAGTAAGGGGCTCCTCGTAGACATAGTAGGACCATCATTTGATTCCTAACCCCTACCCTGCATTTTATGTTTTAAAAAAAAGGACAAAAGAACACACTCTAAATCATTGTCCATATTCTGGATAATTTCCTCAGTCTGTCTTTCAGTTCACTAATTTTTATCTTCAGCTATATTTAATCTTGTTTAATCCATCCATTGATTTCTTTATTTTTTAAAATTACAATAGCATTTATTGTTTGTAGACCTTCTTTTTATTGATTCTCTTTCAAAATTGTGTGAGGTTTTTTTTCCGTGCATTATATCTAGTGGTTTATTGTTACAATTTCTACTTTACTTTTAGAATTTAAATGTTTTTAACATCCATTTTTAATGCTTCTACTAATTTGATATCTTTTAGATTTTCTTATCTGAAATTCTTATTTGCTAAACTTCCTTAATATTCATTCTTTACTTAAATGTATTATGTGATATAGGATAATTTTGAGTGGAAGATACTACATTGATAATTTTTGCACATTTAGCAGTCCCAGTGCAATATTCACGCAGCATAGTGTTCTAGATGCTAGCCAAACAGGTTTCTTTTTCTGTGGAACTTAAATTCTAATAATTGCTATTCTCATTAGTTATTGAATGATTTATGTTATGTTTTAGAAACTGGCAAACTAAGGTTCACGATCCAGATACAGCCTGCAAATAATGGTCCACAAGCTACAACTGGTTTTGTATTTTTAAATGTTTGGGAGAAAAATCAGAAGAGTACTGTATCATAATAAGTAAAAACTATATAAAATTCAAATTTATATCCATAAATGAAATTTTGCTGGTAAACAGCCATACTCCTTCATATATTGTCTTTGGATGCTTTTGTCCTGCAACAACAGATTTGAATACTTGGGCAAAGTTGAATAGTAGAAGCAGAAACTGTATGACCAAAAAAAGCTAAAATATTTACTATCTGGCTCGTTACAGAAAGTGTCAATCTCAGTGCTGCTGTTTATACTGTGTAAATGTGTTCTACACATTGTGATAGAAAAACATAAAGCCTTTTTAGGTGGCTGGCATATTAGTTAATCAGACAATATCACATTCTAAGCCTAATAACTATCCACTTTATAGGATCATTGTGAGATTTATGAGACTATGTAACTCACATAATGCATGG
>PVJO010015744.1:0-44122 GCA_004026905.1 Hystrix cristata
GGTTGTTTCCAAGACTTAGCTATTACAAATTGTGTTGCTATGAACATGGTGGTGCATACGTCCTTGTGGTATGACGATTTTAGTTCTTCTGGGAAGATCCCCAGTAGGGGAATAGCTAGGTCAAATGGAACCTCCAGTTGTAGTTGTACTTTTAATTAATTAGTATATCTTCAAATAATATTGCAGTGTCCATATGTTTTGTCGGGTTATAGTGCCATTGCCTTTCTCCTGTCCTTTGTACTATTTATTGTTTTTAATGCCTTTTGCTTTTAGATATACAGAATTAGGAATACCAAACAGAGTGTTACAGTTTTTGCTTGCAACAGCCAGCTATATTTTAAATTAATTTAAAATAATAAAGAATTAAATTTCATATTATCTTCATTTATTTCCTTTTCACGTTTCTTTATCTCTTGGTGAAGACCCGGCTTAATGTCTTGTCTCTCTGCTCGGATAATTTTTTCGTATCTTGTACTTCTGTCTACTGGCAGTCGATTCCAGGGGTTGCGGTTTTCTAAGAAAGCATTTCTTCTTTATTCATGTAAAATGATGTTATTTGACATGGAATTCGATTTGATAGTCTTTTATTTCTCCTGTAGCACTGTGTGCCAATCTGTTGTTTTCTAGTTGGCATGATTTCTGAAAAAGTCCTCACTTGCTCTAATACTCGTTTTTCGTTCTGTGACACGTCCTTTGTTCTCTGACTGCCTTCTGGGTTTCTTCATGTTTTTCATTTTCAGCCATTTGCACAAAATCCTCGTTCTGCTCCCAGCTGCACAGAGCGGAAGCCGTCCCCATGCTGAGCGCGCCCTTTTCTCAGGCAGGCCTGTGTCGCTGGGACGTGGACCTGCGGCCTTCGCACTGTTCCTGTCCCTCTCTCCCCACAGTGCTGCGCCCAACATGCATTCAACCCTCCCCTCGGCCACACATGTCAATTATAATGCTTCTCAGTCATTTCTGCTTGGCAGGAATTCCCATTCTTGTTAGTACCTATGAGACGCGGGCTCTGTAATTATATCTGTAAAGTGCAGGGAAGAGGTATTTATAGCAAGCGGTTACCCTTTTCTTCTCGCCCCTTCTTAAGGTGTGGTGCCTTAGGAAATGTTACCGGGAGGGAATTTGTATGCCCGTGAGGAACAGATTTGCTTTTGTGCTAATATTTTTACCTAAGTGGACCATAAAGTTCCCCTGCTTTGTGAATTCAGTAATTACTTATTTACACACTCAGCACTTGACAAGGTCAGTCTGACTTTCCTTGAAACAAACTGTCCCCTTAGAAAGCCTACTGTGTTCTAGCTGTGTGGCTAATGTGGTTTCTGGGGTTTGTGGGGATCCTGCCACATTTGTTAGATCATTCGTGTTCCCTTTGCAATCAGGTATAAATGAATACGCAGCGAGCGTAATTCACATTCATATTCCATGAACATTTACTTCAGAGTGGGACATGATTTTCTTTCTGAATAAATGACTTTTTTTAGTGAAAGCAGGTTGTTAAAAGCAGATTTTTAAAAATTAGCATTTCAAATAATGATGCCTTCAATTTTCATTTTTATATCCTACAAAATTTTGCTAAAGTATAAAACATTCATAAAATGACTCTAGTAATGAATATATCTGAAGATTTTCCTCTGTTATATCCCTATTGATCATTTTCCCAGTCTAATTAATATTCAATATTAATAGAAGCGAGTGTTATTGCCTAATTCCAAAACAAAGCCCTCTCATGGAGTCAATTTATTGTCATCTGACTTTTGAAATAATTTTATTCTAATTATTACATTGAACAGCAAATACTTTCAACCTAGATCTAAACATAGAACAGGTCATAAAAAGATCAGAGAGATGAAAAGAAGATGAATCATACACATTCTTATATCAATTTTTAAAACTACCTATGTAAGAAATTGTTCTTTTGAAAATGATAGATATAGTTCAAAATATTGAAAATATTGAGGTGCAGTGTTCAGCACGAGGCTGGTCAAACAGGTCAGATATACACTGAGTGTTCATCACGTTCCCTCTTGTACTCACTGTCCTGAGCTCCGATGCAGTATTTCTTCCGCACTGCCAGTGGCTTTGCTGGAGACCCTCAGGGGTCACAGCCAGCAGGGTGCGACAGCTTCCCAAAAACTTTTCCATGAGCTGCTTCTCTGTGGTTTCACTTCAGAGTGTACGTGACTGGACTCTTGGATTGGCTGGGTGTGATTTCTCTGCTTGTCCACCAACTCCCACAGCTGCGTAAAGTCTAATTCCTACAATCGCATGACTGTGGTGGCCACCTTGCTCTTCTGTCTGAACCTTGCCTGAAAGTTCCTGCATTTAAACTTCTTTAGAGGATAATCCTGCCCCCTTCTTCTCAGGGGTTTGCTAAAGTGGAAGAGATGGATGTAAGCATTTTTATAAACAGTTGGTTCCCAGAAGAGAACTCATGGGATTAGGGAAAGTGTTATCCCCCACAGTTCCCCCAGCACACTCATACTTTGCACTGTGTCAGGAGCACCACACTGCTCAAGTTGGTTCCTGGATTCCTGCTGCACTCTTAGGATTTGGCTTTTTCCACGTTGACATGTTAGTTATCGCCATTCCTTGTGTTTTCCAGTGTGCAAAATATTGTTACAGATGTATCTGCTCCTATTTTCTTCATGGATGTAGATTTATGCCTTAAAAATTCATTTATTGGGATTTCTATTTTAGGGATTGTTTTAGTTACTTTTCTCATTGCTGAGACAAATACCCAGTACCCATAAGTTAAGGAAAGAAAAATTGATTCAGTTCACAGTTTGTAGAGGTTACAGTCCACAGTCAGTAGGCTCCAAGGTAGGGTGGCCTGGTAGAGGGGCATTACAGAAGAGAAACAGTCCATGGCAAAGTAGGGCAGGCAGAAGGCAGTAAGCATCAAGCAAGCCAAGTAGCAGCAAGTGACGACCAGTGACACTAGCCCTCTCTTTGTCCCTTTTATTTTATTCAGGCTACCTGCCTTTATGACAGGTAGCACTCACGCCCAGGGAGGGCACACTTAATCCTACCCAGAATTATGGTGAACTAATCAGTGGGCTAATATAATAATCACGTACCTTTAATCTCAGCATCACACACTCTAGATCCAGCCACCTCTGCAAGGCCCCACCTATGACCACATGAGGCTTTCGGGGAGACATCTAGACACAAGGCATAACAGGGATATCTCAGCGGGGGAGTGAAATCACATACATGTGTTTGATCCAGCATCTTTATTGAAATACCTCAGTCATTTTTTCAAATTTGTAAGCTGGCTGCTGACTCTCAACCCTACCATTCCTCCTTCGTAATTGTCAAATCAAAAGTCCTAATTGTCAAATCAAAAGTTCTTACATTTTGAAAAGTATCTGATGCTACTAATGCTCCTATTCCTGTATTTTCTCACCTCTCCCTCCTTCCCTCTCTCCTTTCCTCCGCTGTTCTCTGTCATCCATGCTATCACTAGCATATTCCAGGAATCCGTTTTATGACAGCTTTTAAATTAGGCATTGCCCATGGCCTTCAAGGAAACTGAAACCAGAGGCTAGAGAGTAGACCATTTTAAACTGTATTGTGCCTTCATTGATAACACGTGAAGAATTCCTCCCACTGGGTGAGGAAATGACAGGTTGTGAATTAGTTCATACTAACAAGGTTTAAAGCAGACAGCAAGTCAGTCTGCATCCATGCATGCTTCTGTGGGGCCTGGCCGTCCATTATTTCAGGGTTTCTAATGCCCTGCAGAGCATATGCTTAACAGTATGTGGGCTTTGGTTCTGCTAGGCCAGACACTCAGCAGGAAAATGTAGGCAGGACATGGAGAAAGGTCCTTTCCAGCACACTGCTCAGTCTGAGGCAAGAAGTGGCCTTCTGTTCTCAGGACAAACCTCTAATTGAAGGACAAAAGAAGCAATCACAATTGAGTTAGTAACCATTGTCTATTGTCATTGTGGAATTCATAAAGAGGAAGAAAATGATTTTCTTTTATTTTGCAAACAAAAAAGCCTGTCCTGATTTTTAAAAATCCAAATTACCTTTTAATAAAGGAAATTCCTGTTTATAAAAGAAATACATAATATTTCTTTCAGATCCACTTTAATTTAAAAAAAAAAAACTTAGCTAGAAAAGAAGAGTGTTCCCTTGCCCCACCCCTGCCCTGGGAACTAAAAGTGAATGAAAAAAAATAAAATGTTGGTGTATGAACAGAAAAGGAAGTTATGTTTTTCTTTTTCTTTTCTTTTTATCAAGTAGCCACCATTTTAATTATAAATACCAGTACAGCAAGCAATTCAAAGTCTTCTGTGTGGTAGGAGAATGAGACCATGCAATTAGTGGGAGTGGAAAACTAATTTCCTGGTTCATCTGCACTAATTTTTAGTCCTCTCTTGATTCTTCCCTGCTCAGATTTTGATAACATAATATCAAATCCACATAATATTCACATAAATCCCTGACCTTTCTAGAAACCAAGAAATAAAAAGGTGAAACAACAACTTTTCAGTTTAAGAAAGTATAATTTGCTAAGAGAAGATAAGATAATTCTCCATTTCTCTCCTAGATATTTCAAAATTGAAGTAGAATACAGTCAATCTCATTATTCATAGGTTCCATATTTGCAAATTTATCTACTACTATTATTCATTTTTAACCCCCAAATTATTACATATGCCATTTTTTCTGGCAATTTAAGGACATGTCTTAAAGGTCAGATCAAGAATATCCATCATCTTTCTCTTATCTCAGTTACATTCATTGAGTTCTTTTTAATTTGAGTTTAAAGAATGTGGATATAGTGCAAAAATAAACAGGTTGAGGGAAAATAGTTCAGTTTTAGCAATTAGAACCAATTGAGATGTTTGGGTGTGCTACTTGGAAGCCAAGTGAATTTCTGCAGGAATAGTGTTAGTGGTGAAATCACATGCTCCTCCCAAAACAGAGCTTCTGTTTGAATCATGAACAGCCCTTAAGTCTTCAAACTTTCATTTGCAGAAAGAGGGCTGTGAAATCTGCCTGAGAAGACATCCATCTGGGCTTCGGGTTTGGTCACTATACACAGTAGGGCAAAGATGTCCCAGAAGTTCAGAGTTGGCACTGCTCTAGAGTGATGGGTACAGGAGCTGGACTCAGGAAGCAGGAACTAGGGGGAGTTGCTCAAGGGGCCTCCTCTACAGTCAAGAGAAGGGACCCTCGTGCTTTCTGTCCATCAGGATTTTATACCTTCTACAGAACTTTGAGTATTCTGTGGTTCCAGGTCTTTCCTTTTTCTGAATCCTGTATTACTAGAGGTGGGGGAGCAGATATCATTTCATTTGGTTAATAGTGTTCTTTGTATTCAAGAGCTAATTTCAGATATAATGAAAAGGATGGTACATCCCTAAACCCTGGATTGGAAGGTAGATACTTTAACTTCATGTGTCTTACATGGCAAGAACGGTGCAGTTGGAGGAATTCTAACTGCCCCTAGCATGCATTTTCCCAAGCTTGCTTTTAGAAGGGTGCACTCTAACATTTAACTAGACTCACTATCAGCAAACAACATATTAGGTCTCTCAGTCTTTCCTATAGTTCTTTGTGGCCGTGTGACTACATTTTGGCCAGTGATTTGTGAGAAGACTTGACCTACACAGCTTTCAGGTCTTTTTGTTGTTGTTGTTGTTGTTTTTGTTTGCTTTGTTTTGTTTTGTTTTTGGTGCTGGGGCCTTGTGCTTTCAAGGCAAGCACTCTAACCACTGAACTAAATTCCCAGCCCCTCAGGTCCTCTTTAAGAGATGCATTTGTTGGACTTTTTCTACCCAAAATCGAACTATTATATAAAGATGTTACGTCTAAGAAGGAAGAATTTCCCTGCCAGCGCTGGACCACCGAACCCTCATATAGACGACTCTGAGTCCTATATTAAGACTGACTGTAAACTGGCAAGGATTGAAACATGGCAGTTAAGAAGCTATTCCAGAAATTCGGGCAACAGTTTGGGATAGTTGCTTGGACAAGTGTGGTAGCACTGGAGGTGATGACATTCTGAATATATTCTGATTTTTTTGGCCATCAGGATTTTCTGACATACTGGATATGGAGTTTGAGAGAAAAAATAATATTAAGGATGTTTCCTAAGATTTTGTCATGAACAACTGGGATGGTAGGATTCCTATCACCTAAGGTATTGAAGACCACAGGTAGATATGTTTTGGATGAATTGATCCAAAATTGAAGTTTGGTCATGGAAAATTTAAATTGCTTATTATATAACTAAACTGAGCTTTTTCTATTTTTCTTTGATAGGACACTGATTTTTTTAAAGTTGTATTCCTTGTTTAAAATATTTGTGGACGAATTGTCTTAATGTCTGTAACAACATGGCAGTATATTGGATTTTTTTTGTATTGAAAATGCTATAATAAATAGGAAAATGAATTTAAAATAACTGTCGACAATTCCTACATGTATATCTTCAGTGCAAATTATTGTTTTAACTTCAACACATATCAAATCAAAGCTTTTATTTTTTTATATCAAGCTCTTTGAAAAGTTGTGCAAAAGAAACTCCCTCAAGCTGATTTCTGTATCTCCATAAAAAATTATGATCAGTCTAGGATACTTCCTTTTTTCTGGAAAATATAAGATGTCCCAGGATTATCCGAAAGTAACTTGACCAAGTACAATTTCTTCAAGAATTCCTGGTTCTTTACCTGAAGAATGGTTTTCAGAAACCAAGATCTGTCTCTAACAGTCTCATTGGTACTAACGTCTTTTGTTCTAGATTCTTTCATTAACTAAAATGAAATGGGATGAAAGTGGAGAACAAATACGGAGTAATAATTATTTTGAGGAGAGTTATAATTTTGAAAATTATCCTAATAAATCTTGTATAAATACACAGATTTAACATAAAAATAGTCTTTTGAAATTCTCAAGATGCTCTATTCATCACAATTAGACTATCTTCTTTTTCACCTCCAACAAAATTGCTCTAAGACCTTCAAATAACCATTATCTAAAATACCGTTTTTAATCCTTATGTTGTTTAGTGCCTTTATACATCTTTCCCTAGCATTCTTTCTATCCCAGACTGCTTATTTATTAATTTCCCATGTATACTCTTTTTCCTGCCATAAACTTTAAAGCCATGTTGTTTCAAAACTCACCCCTTGGCCGTCAATCCTCAGTATGTGAGGTCTCCTCAGTGTGCCCATAAGCTTTAGTTCATTGCTATTTACTGCACTTGGTATAAAACAGTTATAATGTATTATTGGACTACCCGATTAAAACAAATAATCACAAGCAAAATTCTCTGTAACTTCAAAAATCAGCTCTTGGTCTGTGAATTAAATTTACTCTATAGTGAATTAGTGGCAGTTATGGTAGAAGCAAGTTACAATATTTGGGGCCTTTAATAAAAAAGAAATTAATATTTTTTGCACTTCAACCAGAAGAGGTTTTATAATTTTAACTAATTACCTAGGTATGTTAAATATGTTACAATCATTTTTGCCGGACTTACTTAGTGGACAAAAGATTTTTGGATTCTTACCTGATTTTCCAAAAGAAATTAGAACTTGAAAGCTGATTTTTAAATTCTCCTTTAAGAATGATTACCTTTTAAAGGCATCTGGAAGAAATGCAGATAGATAGATGTGGCACTTGGAATGAATTCCCATACACTGAATGGATAATGATAATGTAGTTCCATATTTTCACTATGAGATAAACTTAATCGACAAATGGGCTGCCATGGAAATGACTTTCAAACCTACCTCTCATTTAGTCAAGGTTATGAGATTGATTAGATTGCAACTCTAACTTATTTTTTCACCTCTGATACAATTTCATCTCTCCTTTATGGTTCACATCAAAAAAATCACGTAGTTGCACACTGTGGCCAAAATATAGTGGGCATGCAGGGAATTTGTACTTTACCTAATTAAGTGAAAAACAGAATTTTCTAGGCACAAAGAATACATAGGCTGATCTTAATAAGCTTTTAGATAATTTGAAACGTACTTTTGAAATATTTCAATTGATCAAAGTTCAAGAGCTTGGAATTTAAAAGGAGTTGTTAAAATTCATATCTATTAATATTTAAAAAATAATAGCATTTAATTGATTTGTATAGTATCCAATTTATTCTTTTGCTATACATGCAACTGAAAGTGTTATTAAATCAGTGCAAAATATTTGTTAAGAGGAACAAAACATTTCTTTATTCTTTCACATTAATCTAAATGGAATTATCCGGTGGAGATTTCTCTAACTTGTGAAAGAGAAAAGTAATGCCATATCCAGATAAGTAAAATAAAAGATGAGATTCAAAAGCCATGCTTCATAACAAAATGTTAGAGAATGTTAGATTTCAAAATGGCCACCGACAAGATTATCACAATAGAAAGGATTACTTTTGTAGTTATTAAGTGAAAAAATTTTCTATGTACATCCTTAGTTTGAACATTTACATATTACATAGGACCTCATTTGTTCCAAAATATTTGCTAAGTATTATGCTATCTTATAGTTGTGTAAGGAGGTTGAATCTGAGTGTATATTTTTTTTCTACATGTGTGAAGATGTCTAAATTATGGAGTTGCTGTGGAAATGTTTATTCTAGCTCTGTATAATAGAAAAATAATTCTAGTCACAGATGTAATTTTAAATTTTATTGCTAGCCACAATATACAACAAAAAAGAAACTGGTGAAATCCATTTTAATCACATATAGTACTTTCATTAATTCTATATAAAATATTACCTTTTTTTTTTTTGTGGTGCCGGGGATCAAACTCAGGCCCTTGTGCTTGCAAGGCAAGCACTCTAATCACTGAGCTAAATCCCCAGCAAAATATTACCTTTTCAACATATAACTGGTATACATTTATTTATAAGAAATTTCATATTTTTTCATATTAAATTTCCAAATTCATCATGTGTTTTACAATTCCAATTCATCTCAACTCAAACTAATCATAGTTCAAATGCTCAATATCCATACATCACTACATGGGCAGCATATCTCTGTATTGAGAAATTGTGTACAGCATGGACTTGCATAATGTTTATCAGTATTTTCAGTTCAAAATCTACACAATTTCCTTATACTTGATCATCAATTCAGTTTATGCCAGGTTCTGTATTTGTTTCCAATGGATCTTGTGAACATTTACCACATGTTTAGTAGCTTAAAACAACCTCAACTTGTTATATTACAGTTCTGGAAGTCGGAGTCTAAAGTGGGTCCATGGGACGCCTCACTGGTAGGTTTAGGGGAGAAGAACTCCACTCCTTTCGGTTCGTGGCTGCATCTCTTTAGCCATGACTCTGTCTTTCATGCCTCCCTCTTATAAAGAGCCCTGTGATGACACTGGACACTTTTGGATAATCTAGGATAATTTCCCAAACTCAAGATCCTAATTTAAGCACAGCGACAGAATCCCTTTTACCGCCCACAGAAACATATTCATGGGTTTGGGGGAATTTAGAAATGAGCACATTTAAGGGCGACATCTTTCCTACCATAGTACCCAATCTGTTTAAGGCAAGACTTAGTCCAGAAAATTGCCCTGGAACTGTGCCCAGCTTAGTCCTAGATCAAAGCCCTGCTGTTTGATTTCAAGTAATTCTGATGCTCTGAATGCGGTCCTTTCCCATAGATACATCTGAAATAATAGTAAGATGATCCTCTCAGTTTATAAAATGCAGTAACCCTTCCAAAATTCTTGAGTAATTAGCAATGGACAAATATACCCATTCCCAAAAGTTGCTCTGTGTGTGTATGAGATTCCCTTTATTTTTAGCTGTTTGTACACTTGATCTCACATTTTGTCTACCTCCAGCTACCCCATTTCTTTACTCTCTTGCATTCTCAACTCCTTCTCCATTGGATCTCACTTAATTTTTCAAGTGGGTCCTGCTTCTTGCGCCCATAGGAAATTTGTATATGCTTTCTTCTTACCTGAAATACTATATACCTCTTTAATGCTGGCTTAAAGAAAGATTTTAAAACTATAAAACCCATTAATTTTCTTACTTCTTTGTCTCTCCCTTTGTTTCTCTTGTTGAGGTATTTATTGTGCTTGATTTGTCATTTCTGAGTGTGAACATCCGTGCATACGTGGGTATGCGTTCAGTAAGTGTGAGCATAAACCTTTGATTACAAAATTTTAAGAGATGTTTTCCTCACTCAGCCCAGACAGAGACAAACATCTTTTCCTAGATTACTACTGTGCCAAACTGTTAGCTCTGGGTGCATAAAGTATTATACAGGAATCTACATTCCAACTCATTGTTTTTTGTGGAGCCCACGGCCTCCTCTTCTCTCCAAACGTGGATACCAAAGCAGAAGCCCACAGAGTCCTCTGGGAAAGTGAGCTCAGCATACACTGGGTGTTGCACTGAGCATGCATTTGTGAGCTCTCTCTCTCTCTCTCTCTCTCTCTCTCTCTCTCTCTCTCTGCGAACTCAGCCATACATGTAGGAGAACATTTGTGCTATTATATAGTACACATATAGATTATTTGTACAACAGTCCTTTTTCTTCTGCATGCCTAGGACCAGAAGTCCTCTGTACTCATTTATTTCCCTTTGTGTTACAAGGCTTAATTCTGAAAATCGCAATCTCATCCGTTTTCTAGAGGAGGAAAATGAATTATCTATACTATAGAGGAAAAAAATGAGTCTGTGGACACGCAACAACAATAAAAAGATTTAAAAGAGAACAGAAAATCTTGTCCATGGGAAGGTTTTATGTTTCCTTCTTCTAGATAGATTGGACAGAGTTCTCACCGCTGTTACTACTCATTTTGTGTTTTATCTGCAGAGCTGTTCACGGACCTGCTGACACCTTCAGGCTGGTCGCCTCCCGGGTTAGAAAGTCAGAAGGAGAGAAAGGTACTATCTTAACTGAGGTAGATGAAAGGAAATTCATGCTAGTTTCTGACATGCAGTGAAATAGAGAGGAGCCTGGGGATGTACCAGGAGACGTGTGTGTGTGTGTGTGTGTGTGTGTGTGTGTGTGTGTGTTTGTGTGTGTATGTGTGTGTGTGTGTGAGTGTGCGTAGCTCCTATATCTCCATCTAAATAATATCTTGCAGCGTGCGGTGTACACTTTGCGGGCTGAGGTTGGCCGGGAACTGTGATCGTTTATTGCAGTAGATATGCGCATCATCTCATGTTATATGGTACGGAGTCCCTTACATCCTTTGTGGCAACCGTGTACATCTTTTATTTTGGGCATTCACTCGAGTGGTCTCAGAAAGAATATAATACTAAGAAATAAATCTTAAAGTGCCCACAATGTGATATACCAGCTAAACAAATTCAATTGTAGAAGGACCTCAAGAATAAAATACATAATTGTGTTGCATAGTTGCCTATTTATTTAAATTCACAATCCAGATATTGGTTTTGGCTTTCTTTCTGTTTATTCCTTTTCCCATTGTCACCTTCTCTGTCCTCCCTCAGCTTTGTATCTCTCAATATTAGAATTTCTTAGGAAGTAACATGGTCAAGTTGAACAGTGGTAAGACTTCAGAGGCGACGAGATGTGACTCATTCAAACCCTAAAGCGCTCCTTTGTCATTTTCATCCCTTCATAACTTATTCTTCAGTGTTATTTAGAGGCATCAGAGAATTTAGAATGTCTGCCTAATGCATGTAAAGAAATTTGTCATTTTCATTTTCACCTATCGTTTATGTAGCAAGTAGTTGAATTTTTAAGATATCTCCTTTAGGACCCCAATTTATTCCTCTACAACTCATTCTTCATCTTGGAATTTCTGCTCCATGGGTTGCCTGGTTGACATTTTTAAAAGATGAACATGTATAGCAGCGTGTGTTGCGAATATGAAGTGCTGCCTTTGTGTTGGCGAAGTTGCCCTCTCTTCACAGGGCACATCTTTACCTTCGGGGGAGATGCTGGGCTTACTGATTGGCCTCTGACTCAGCAATATTTAATGATTACTTTTCTTCCATTGAAAAAGAAAACGCAATTCCAAACTCTGGTGCTCTGCTACCTTGCAAAGGGGTCTCCCTTGCTCCTCTCCTGGCAGCCTATTGCTGTCGCAGTAGTGTGTGTATTTAGCAAGCTTGTTTGTGATCAGAGATGAACAAACTGGCATTGAAAGTACTGGTGGAATAGAACATACATGGTCCAGATGTGTAGAACTAGCAAAAGAGAGTCTCCAGACTGAAGGAAAATTTATTTTTAAGGTCCTATTCTTAGGTATGCATGACAATTTGTCCCAATTATTGTGTAAATGGAGCAAACCAATAATCGTACAGGTATATATTTTTGTAAGGCAAAAAAGGGGAGAAACTTTCATTTTCTTTCTGATATCAAATACCTATAAAGTAATTAAAATCCTACTCCTTATTTCCAGAAGAGACTTGTTTCCCTCCATGTTGAATTGGAAACCAAGATATCCAAGTTTGCAAATAACACCATGTGTGATCTTGGACTTTTCACTGCATATATTTGGGCCCTTAGATTTCTAATCTATAAAAAAGGATTGGATGAGATGCCCTTAGATTCTTAGTGTGTAAAAAAGTATTGGATATGATGGTTTCAGTGACCCCCTCCAATTGTAAAATCATTTCATGTTGTGGAATTAAGAGCTCAAGCAAAATAAAATCTTAACTTCAAATATTTTTATTGAGCCAATTAAGAATAAGCAGCTTATTTAAAAGCCTAAATCAGTGTTCTAAACATTAACATTTCAATCATCTGCAATTTTATTAAAATGCAGGTTTTCATTCAGTAACTCTGTCGTGAGACCTGAGATTTTACTTTTCTACAAAGCTCCCAGGAGGTTGAGGTGCTCAAATCCAAGCAGCACACTTTGATTATCAAGCATTAAACTGTGAGGTGCCAACTACTGAAGAGCAAGTCATATGTATAATATAGACTCTAGCCAACGTGGAGACACAGTCATAAACAATTCTGATGACTCAGTCTATGTTTTAGCATAAGGATTGTGTTTATATGTTTTCCCCCAGACACCACAAAATAAAACTAAACATTTGGAATGATTACAGTTAGCCTTCTCAATTTTGTTTTCTTTTGCCTTCACTAGTAAATAGATGTAGTTGTTTTATTTTATCTAAGTTAGTGATTTTTAAAAACTTTGCAACAGAAAAGGAAAACTGATATACTGCCTCAACTTGCATCTTCCTGCTTCCTGTGAAACAACCTCAAGGTGCCAAGTTCATTCTTTAGAAAGCCATCATCATGGTGCAACTGGGAATAGAACTGTATGAAAAGGCCCTGTACAGGTGCTACGGGAGTTGCTTTCAATTTTCGTTAACGTTTCTCCTTTTTCAGTCTAAGTTATGTCAGGTCCTGCACCTATGGATCTCATATTAATTTGGACAGCTTGTCTCTGCCTCAAAGTCAAAGAGCTGGAGGTTGTTTTATTCCCTGCCCCCACTCCACACACCAACTTCACTCACAAATAAAGTCAAATGCAAAGGCAACATGTTGCTAAGTAATGCATTACTTCTGGGAGAGGCTTTTCCAAGTTCAATTTCGCGATTACACTCTATTCTTGAAGATAAAATCTTTTCTACACTAACCACTAATGCTATCAAACCTTTATTGTGATTACTTCAGTGATTCTAACTGTGGAAGCACTTCCTACATTTGGATTATTTCCAGCAAGGATCTGGGTCACAACAAATGTGAAATCATTGCATTCATAAGTTATACATCCTTTCTAATGAAAAACTGAAAACTTAGCCAATTAAGGGTCTGAAAATATTTTATGTTGTTGTTATTGTTCTGAGAGTAAAGCAGATCTCGTGGGCTTGCTGGAGCTAGAGAAACTGGGCTCTTGGAATAGATGAGGGTTAGAAAACAGAAAAATCATCTAGGGAGTTTGTCTCAAATGCAGTCCTCAGTTGTCATTTTCTCCCTTCTTAAGGCCTTCATCTCTGGCATTCTTATTCATTACATCTAACCAAGTTCTCAAAAACTCAAAATTTAACAGCCATTCTGTGACATTCTAATAATTGACCATATCTTGGTAATCATTTTCTTAATTTAAACTACTTTTGCTGGGCTGGGGATTTAGCTCAGCGGTTAGAGCTGAGCAAGCATAAGGCCCCAAGTTCGATCCCCAGCTCCCCAAAAAACAAAACAAAACAAAACACAACTACTTTTGCTTTTGAATCATTTAATATAAAATCATCAATTCAAAATACATCTGTTTGAAGTAGTGAGACTATTGGTTATGAAGACTACTGTTATTTATAGTCAAACCACAAATGTAAATACATTTATTAAAAGTGTGTGTTTAGGTTGTAGCTGGACACATGCTTATAATCTCAAAAGCTGAGAATAAAGCCATCATTGTGTGTTGAAATAAATTATTGATGGCAAAGAATGGAGGGACACATAAAGAGGTTGTTTTAGTTTTAATCCAAGTTAGCACCAGAATCCAAAATAGCTTTTGACCCAGTTTACTCTAAATACTTAAAGACCATACTCCAGATGTTGTTTAGAATCACACACACACACACACACACACACACACACACAGAATATGTACTCAGAATAAAAATGCACCAGGGATATTTAAATGACATATTTTCATCTAAATCAAAATTAAAGTTACATCTTAGAATAATGTCAAGCACCTTATACACAGATCAGAAAATCTGTTGATAACTTTATGAGAATTTATGGACTAGGAAGGTAGACCAGGTATCACAAATCATAGAACTCAAACTGAAAAATAAGCAATAAGAAAATGATTTTGTTTATTGAAATATTGGGAACTGTTAATCTAGTTTGACTCTCACTTCAGACATTAGGACACAAAATCCCTTGCTAAGGGACTCGGTAACTGGTGGCAGTGGCAGAAATAGGGCCAAGTGTCTTGAATTTAAGTCCAATCATTTTCCACTACAGAGCACAACTTTTCACTTGCTGTTGAATAATAAATGTATCGTGTAACTGTACTTATTTCAATGCTTATTCCTGAAATGCGTATAAAGGTTCCTAAGTGTTACTAAAAGTGCTTGGAAAGAAACGGTATGAAATGCATGGCGTGTCAAAACCACCGAATTCAGAGCAAAGATTCTTCAGATTGGGAAGGAGCACAACACAGTCCTGTGCGGGGACAAACTCTTTGGTGTCTTTCACACATGTTGTTGTTAAGCTGGGCAGTGGGGTTCCTAACACATTTCTAAAAAATACCATAAACTGAGCTAAACTGATTTATAAAAAGACACGGTGTTTTGTGAGTGTGTATTGGTGTAGATTTTCATCTGCACAGTTCACCTGAGATTTACTGTGATTATTACTCTTAGATGCACCTACCCTCCCTCCTTGCCATATATATATATTTTTTTATAGATCACAAAGGAAAAGTAATTTCATGTAGTATGAAATTATCATGTTTCTGTAACTATAAAATCACATGCATAGGTGATTTTAACATTTTCTCTTAGTGTCATCAAATTTTTATTAGTGATTTATTATTTTGGGAAATACTATTTTTGTCAATCAAATCTAATTTTACTCTACCTTTCAAGATAGAGTTCTTTTCCCAAAATGTTAGAAGGTAAATAATCTTTCTAAGGAGAAGATAATAAGGAGAAAATTGACAATTTAAATCACGATGGTGAGTTCACATACTAATGTATTCAACAAGTGTATTACTATAATGTTTTTAAGAATAAAAGTGGAAACTAGGAAAAGGATGCTACTTATCATTCTCAATCTGAATTTTAAGTAAGAGATCACAAATTATTATGATTCTTCTTTAAAGAAAAATGTTTCATCCAACCCAGAGAAAAGCTGTGATCCTTGATTGTTTTACTTTATTTGAGGAAGAAAATTTATCAACCAAAAAGAGGTTATATTCTTAGACATTCAATAAAATGCTACTAATTCAAAATTCATGCTAAAATTATTGGCTGTTTTAAGGATTTTAAAGTAACAACTTTTTCATCGAAAATGGTTGGTTCAACTATTATAAGAAATCATGTCAAATTTATTTTGCTATTTATAGACTCCCAAGTTGTAAAGAAAATTAAAGTTATTAAATAAACTATCTGCATCTCTGATAACCATCTACGTCCTGCTTTAATCCATCTGTAAATAAGAAAACTTAGTGTGTTTCAAGGCAGTTTATTTTATTAATGGAGGGTACCCGGAAATAAATATTTCCCTTGTGCTGGACTTAAATACGCTTTTTGCAATTTGCTCCCAAGGTGTAATTCTGAATGCTGTGAAAATTTAAAAATTATCGAATCTCCCTTCTCTTGACTACTTTCCTTCTGCAGGACAAATAAAATATTATTAGCTCATTCTGATGCTGAAAGTCAATTAAATTTTGACTGAAATGATCTACCTTCCTTTGGAATAGTTAAACAGGTCTATGTTTCTAATGCAACATTTATAACTTGAAAATGAAACTTGTCTCTAGACATGTGACTTTTAAGAGGACTTGGCATGATTTTGAGAAAAACAATTATAAAGTAAATAAGTTAAGCGAGGACGTGAGACTAGAATCTTTCATGTTGCCCCCACCTCTCTGTTTGGCCTCTTACAGAGAGAACTTTTGATATCTTTTTGCCCTTCGCTCCACTCACCTGATAATATGTGAGTCCCTGGTCCCATGTCAACTGCAGGTCGGACGTGAGTACAGGCCTGGTCTGAAGGAACACAAGTTCACACACTCACACAGCACTACCAACAACAAAAATGACTGCAAACCTTTTTCCTAACTAAGCATTTTGCAGTAACTTTGCTCTGAGTATCTTCTAGGATGAAACACTATCATAAAAATATTTTTAAAGTGTCAATTTTCTAGGATGGAAAGTACTATAAAATTTTAAAAACGTTTTTGATTTTGACCTAATTTTAGAATTGCATCAATTCCAAGAAGTAACAAAAAAGTTCCTGTACACTCTTCTACTGGTTTTCCCCAATAACGTTTTTATTATAGTACAAAATGACAGCCGGAAAAGTCAAACACACACAACTTTTCCAACTTACTCAGATATCACTAGTTTTCTAAACTCATTTGTATGTCTTTATGTGTTACCACAGTGAGAATATAGAATGGTTCCTTCACAAGGCTTCTTCATGCTAATATTTTACTGCTACAGCCAACTAACTCCCCTTTTTGAGCCCCTGACACCTAGTAATCTTTTTTATATGTCTGTAATTCTGTCATTTCAGGAAGGCTATGTGAATGGAACCATAGAGTCAGGAACCTTTTAGATTGCTTATTTCATCTACGATAGAGATTCATCCATATTGTTTTCAAAAGTTCATTTCATTTTAATTATTAAATAGTATTTCATACTATGACTGTGCTGCAATTTTTATAAATATTCATTCATTGATGGTACCTCATGGTTGTTTAGTTTTGGGACACTGCAAATAAAGTTGCTAGGTATATTTTTGTGTGACCATAAAATTTTATTTCTTTAAGATACTTGATGTAGATTGCACTGGCTAGGCCATAAGTGAACATTTATTTATTTTTATATTTATTTATTTATTTATTTTTGGTGCTGGGGATCGAACTCAGGGCCTTGTGCTTGCTAAGCAAGCGCTCTAACCACTGAGTTAAATCCCTAGCTGCATAAGTGCACATTTAATTTTTTAAGAAACTGACTATTCTCCAGGGTGGCTGCGCAATTTTATGTTCTTGACAGCAATACATATATGATATTGCATACAGTATCATCCCTATGTGCAAAGAACCTACTCCAGAAACATTTAATGTTTACTTTTTGTTATCATTGGCCTGCCACTGAAACCATCTCATAGCTGAATTACACTGTAGATAGGATTTTTCTCAAATCGTCTCCCTCTAGCAGATAATGTATTCAATTGCCAGACTCCCTGTAAAGAATCAAAGTTTTCATACTGCCAGCTGCTAAAAATGTTGCCTGCTAACAGCTCTTAAGTGTGACCCTTTTCAAGATTTGCTCTGGACGGAAGAAGGTTGGCTCACCCAAAATTATACCCTCCATCCTAAGGAAGCCTATACTCCAAACGGGCTGACGTGTGGGAACACGGACTTCAACCTCTACACACAAGTGGGGACATTTCTGGAGAGCTCCCCATAGGTTGGCCGAGGGTATGTTTTGCCTGTCATAGTTCAACTCTTCCCTTTGCTCAATCCTTCTTCCTTCATGTCTGGGAATTAATCTTTAGTATATACCTCATAATATCTCCTGTGTGGAAAACTGTGTCCTTTTCTAAGGAACCCAGTTCAAGACAGTTGATACCAAAGGTAGTACAAGGAGACAGACTCTGAAGTCAGATTTGAGAGTTGCATCACTTGTTTGTAGGTCTTAGATTGGTAGCTTTGAGCCAGCTACAGCAGTTCCATAGCTCAAAATTTTACCGATAGATTTGGGAAGGTTCACTAGTTTGTCCTGGTACAATCATTTTGCTAATTGAGAGATGTGAGAGAAACAGTCGGTAAAAATACCTTTGGGTCAGATAGCTAATACTGAGTGCTACTGATGCCTTAAAGAGAGACTATGGAAACCTAAACAGTATTAATAATTAATTTAAAGAGAAGTTGGAAGTCAGTAGGTGCCTTTGCCAGCTTGTACACTTATTTCACTGAAATAGATGAACAAGATTTGGCAGGTACATTAGAGATTTGGTGAAATATATGGACTATAAACGATCACACGTAGCCACTATAAAGATTCCGGTTTTGGCCACTTTGGAGAAGTTATTAAATGTTTGAACTTTTTGGCAGCAGTTGGTAAGCTCTTTCTGCAAAGAATCAGATAGTGAAAGTTTTTGGTCTTGCAGATCAGACAGTGACCGAAATTATCTTTGTCTTTGCCAGTGTTGAGCAAATACAGCCACACACAATGTAAGTACATGGACTTGATTGTATGAAAATAAAACTATGACAAAAAACTTGCAGAACTCTAGCTTTGGGCTGAGGTCTACGGCTTGTCACCCGCCGGCGTTAATGGTTTAAAAGGACATCCTCCAGCAACCCACTGCCCAGAAGTGATGGATAAATGAAAGCATCTTGCAACTTCCACTACTAAAATAGAAGCAGAATATTTTTTAGGCCTCTTTGAGTAATGGGACTAGCATTTTCTATACTTGCAAATAATGCTCTGGCTTGCGTATCTGGTAAGATGAAAATTTTCAGTCTGTAGTGGGGTCCAGGCTACAGTGTAAGTTCCCGACCAGCACTAGAGAGTTCTGTGATAGCAAAGATGACAAATGATTCTTAGAGCAAGTGGAGATAAGAAAATCAAAACCAAAACACCTAGTTAATGGTGGAAGTGAAGTTTAAATCTGTGTTTTCTCTGATTGTGAAAATCGACACCTATTCTTTTTGATATTCCTTGAATCACCTGACATAGTTCTGTACTGCATAAGAATTAAATGAGCAGATGTTCAGCAGTTACATAGCTCAATCAAACCAGAAGTATTTGTAAGAACTGATAATGCTCTGGGCCTTTGTGCAGAGAGTCAATGAATGACATTGTTGAATACATTTAAACAAACAGCCAGGTGATTTTTGTGCACAGTAAATTTTGGAATACTCCTTTCAGGCTTAAAAAATTTCTAGTTTATGGGAGGAAGTTCTTTCAGGAGTTGTAGTTGACACTGGTTTTGGCAGTTGTGGTAAAGGTCTTTTCGTCTCAACATCCACAGTTATATGGAAGTCCAATAATATGTTCTCCACAAGGAAAGAACTGATGCTTTTTTTCTGGCCTTTCTGATCAACAGAAGGACTATTCCATGTGTTTAGCCTGACTTGTGAAAAGCTAAAGGCTTTAGGTTTCTGGCATGGTTTGCAAAAGACATAAAGCTTTAATACTGAGTAAGATCGAATATGTGAGATAATCCTTATGCACATCTGGAGAGTGTTAAATATTCTCTGATGAGAACAAGGCTGTGTTGCCAAGCAGCTTATCAAGTTATCTCTGCTGGGCTCCACCTAAAGTGTAGAGAGACTCAAGATCCAGGGATGGAGCAAATTAATGTTCCCGTCCTGCTGAGAGAGCAGGTGGGAGTGAGCTGCTATTGGGGTGGAATTCATATCACAGAAAATTCACAGGCCTGCTGAGCAAAGCTGAAGGAGGGAAATAAGTAGTAAATTGGCAATGCAAATAGAACACAAGCAGATTTTTCTAGGCCAGATATGGATGTGAGCAGCAGATGACACTGATTGACACCAGAGTTTACATACCAGTTGGGTCCTGACCCTTAGTCTTGGTTTCCTGGGTAGACTATGATGAGAATTTAGCGTCTGTTGACACCACTTACTGCACGCCAAGCACTGAGCTCTGTATTTTCCATGAGTTATTGGATTTCCTCTTCCTGAAATCTGTAACAGTTTTATTATTTCTATTTTATATGTGAGAATTTTTGAGGTTTATAGAAGATTATAAAATTGAGGTTCTAAGTTTATCTTATTCCATCTCTCATAAGCAAAACTTTCATGCTTTATTTTTTGGTAAGAAAATGAAAGATTATGTGAACAGTTTTTTTTTTTTTTTCAGGTCGGTTAGTGAGCGAGTTTGTTCACCTCATCTCTTTGTGCTAAAAGGAAGTCATTTACAGGTCCTAAGTGTAGGACTAGCTACTCCAGAATGTCATAGATGACCAGCGCTTAACTGCTGATATTTTTTTTAATAAAAAATCTGATGGTGATCCAAATTATTAATTAAAAAAATTGCTGTGTGCATTTTCTCTTGCTGTTGGAAACAGCACACAATCAGGAAACCTGCTCACATACTTTCAGGTGGAGTGTGTTCCAGGAAGACACTGGAGATTTTAGAGTGCTGGTTTGTTCAGATTTTAGTTTTAGTAGTTATAACACCCTTCGGGTGCAACATGGTCTCTAGTTGCTGTGTCACAGTTTCTGCACAAAGTAGTACTAAGTTTTTCATTTTCTGTGTTTTGAATTTTAGACTTTTAATTTGTGGTAAAATATTTATTATTTTGAACTAAAATGTCAAGTATGGAAACCTCAGCTATTGTGTACAAGGGCAGGAGGAATCTCAGAACTGGATGTATGTACTGGGCCCTGTACTGGGTCTGCATGTGGGCCCTGCCGAGGCTGATGGTGAGGTGAATGTGGATCTAATCTGAAAGCAGAAGGCACCTGTGCAGAGGCGTGAGTGTGTGTGGCCTATGTGAAAGCTCTTGGTAAGAGTAGGGAATTTCTGTGGGTGTACGTGGGTCCACCTGCACGTTTTGAATGAAGCACTGTGTGTTTCAACTTTCATCAGTGTAAATACAGAGTGCTTCCAAGAAGTAGCATGGCACCAGAATATGAATCCAATGGTTTGTAGAATAGAAGGATCACTCTACTCTGTCAACAATAAGTATAGTTGAAGCAGAAGACTATTTTGAAGATTTAGATTGAACAAATGTTCTTTCAAGCCACACTTTTTTAAAGTATTGTTCCAGGTAACACACACACACACACACACACACACACAGATGTCTTTGTATTGGCAAGGCAAGGCAAATTGGAGGTGATCCAACTCCATACTTTCATTAAGATTGCTGAGACTTCTTTCTCTATAAATGTTATTTAGACCAAGTTGATTAATAGAGCTATTCAGTTCAGCTGTATCCTTGCAGATAGGCTTGATGGATCTATCAATTAGTAGTACAGATATGTGGAAATCTCCAACAGTGGATTTATCTATTTCTGTTTTCAGTTTTATTAGTTTTTATGTATATTTCATGTATTTTGATTTTACACACACACACACACACACACACACACACACACACCCACCCTCTTACTTTTTGGTGGGGGGGTTGGGGATCGAACTCAGGGCCTTCCACTTGCTAGCCAAGTGCTCTACCACTTGAGCTAAAACCCCAGCCCCTCCTTTTACTTCTTGTCTGTGTTTTTACGTTTAAGGGTAGTTTCTTGTGGACAATGTCGTTGACTTATTTTTTTAAGCTACTTTGCCAATCTGTGTCTTCTTAATTGATTTACTTTAAACCATTACCACTTAAAGCCATTATTGGTATAGCTGAATTAATATTAATTATATTTATACATTTTTTCCTATTTCTCATGTTTGTTCTCTGTGACTTTTTCAATTCCCTTCTTTTGCCTGTTCTGGTTTTAACTGAGCTTTTTCACCTACTTCTGCTTTCTCTCTTATTTTAATATATCAAAATAATTATTTAAAAATTTTAGTTGTTTGAATTTGCAATGCATATTTGCACGAATCTAAATCCACTTGCAAGTGATAACATATTCCTTCGTCATAGCACAGGAAACTTATAATAGAGCATTGTAAGTTTTTCTCTCCTATGACTTACAACATAGCTGTTGTCTTTAACACTTAGCCAAGTGCCAAAAATTTCTAATGCATTTTACTATCATTCTAATCATATTGCTATAATTACTTTGAATATTTATTCATCTATTAGGCAATTAGGAAAAGGGAACATAACAATTCAGTTAGCTTCCTTTGTTCCTTTTCCGATGCTTTTCCTGTCCTATGTCAGTCCAAGATCCTGATCTACATAATTCTGCTTCTTCCAGAAGAATTTCTTTTACCATTTGTTTTAGGGTAGGTCTGCTAATAACAAATTTATTCAATTTTTCGTCTGAAAAACTCTTTATCTCCTTCATGTTTGAACGACAATTTTGCCAGATGTAACAGTGTAGATTGGCAATTTCCCCCAATACTTTCAATATTTGTTTCTAGTCTCTTTTTGTCTGCATGCATTTCTGACAAGAAATCTGCTACTTAATCCCATTTCCTGTATAGGGAAAAATATTTTTCCCTCTGACTTCCTTTAATATTTTCTTTCATTTTTGGTTGCCTAAAGTTTGAATATGATATTCCTGGGTTTAGATTCTTTAGTATTTGCCTTGCTTGCCATTCTTTAAGATTCCTGGGTCTTATTTTGGTTTCCATCACTAATTTTGCAAAATTCTCTGTCATTATTACCTCAAATATTTCTTTATTCTCTCTCCCTATTTTGGTATTCAAGTCATGCATTGCTTGCATCTTGAAATTGTCCCACAGTTTTTGTATATTGTTTTGTTTCTTTCAATGTATTTTTCTCTTTGCATTTGAGTTTGGTAAGTTTCTAATGACATATTTCCATTCTCCCTGATTTCTTGGTTGTGCTCATTCTACACATTAATCCAGCAAGAGTTTTCTTCATTTCCAGTGTTTGCTTATTTTTATGATTTCCTTGGCATTTTGCAAATTTTCATCTTTTTGCATTACATCTCACCTTGTTTACTTTTTCCATTTTAGCCCTTAACATATTAATTATAGTTGTTTTAAATTGCCTTTCTGAGAAATGCAATACCTACAATGTATGTAAGGATGGTTCAGATTATTTGTTTATTTCTTCAAGCAATGTCTTTTTCTTTCCCTGTAGGACGTCTTAAAAATTTTTGTTGAAAGTTGGACAGGATGCATTGAGTAACAAGAGCTGTATTAAATAGGCCTTTAGTGTGAGCTTCTTTCACCTGTCTGGGAACTGGGTCATTACTAATATTTGCTGCTGCAGGAAGTGCCAGAAGTTTTCGTTTTCGTTAGTGTCCTTGTTTCTGTCTCCTTGCTGTCCTTGGGTGCCTTAAAGCCTGCTTCCTAAATAGACTCTCTGCCTTTCAGTTCTCTCAGCCATAATCCGCTACTGTTGTCCTGGAGAGCTGTTGACATACTGAAGGTGCAGATGGTCCCTGACTCGGGATGGCTCAACTTACGATTTTGTACTGTAGGACGACACAGATGCAGTACACACTTATAGGAACTGTACATCGAGTTTCGAATTTTGTGTTTTCTTGGGTAGTAAGTGATGTACGGTGTAGTCCTTTTTCCTGATTGTGGGCAGTGACAGTGTGTCTCAGCTCCCAGTCAGCCATACACTTGGAGAGATACCTGGCACTCAGGAGTGTGCTGTGCTCCTAAGCTACGATGCTTGCTAAGCTACATATATTAAATGTATTTTTGACTTATGATATTTTCAGTTTACAATGAGCATACAGGAATATAAGCCTACAAATTGAGAAGCATCTGTATGGGAGGTGGGACTTATTCTACAGTCTTTTGATTAAATTCTGTTCTTTTAGTGGGTTTGTGTCTCTGAGCTGTGGTCTTCACCAGTATTTCTTGTCTTCTTTTTCTTCATTTTGGTGAGAGAGGAAAACAAAAGGGGAACGGAGTTGTATTTCCCTGCCTTGCACAGATTGGCCTCTGGTAAATTCTTTTCTATTGGAGAGATCTTTCTATGGGAAACTCTCTACATATTCAGATACTTCAGAATGCTTATTTTCCCACTCCCATGTCAGATCTGCTAGGAGATTTTTCTCATCTTATTTTGAGGAACTTGTGGGGCTCTTAGTGGTAAAATGCATGAAGATAGGGAAACCCTGCTAGGGCTGTGAGAAGAGTTTGCTCCTCTTGAGTTGGTGTGCATTCAACTCCGGTAATTCATCAACATTACTGTTTAAGTGTTTTAACCAGTTCGCAACTCTAGTAGCTTTTGATTTAGGTCACGAGATCTTGGCTTTGTCTTTCTAAATGTACTATGTCATCACATTTTGTACTGATCCCCTTTGACCTCAATTCTCTGATGTGTCCAGGAAAATATATTGATTTTTTCCCCTGGTTTGTAAAACATAATGCAAGGATGGGGAAAACAGCTTTCAGACTCTTTCCACATCAGAGCTGAAAGCAGAAGTCAAAATTTCTTTCTCATTTGTTGAAATGGTTCTCTAACTCTGCAACCCAACTATAATAGTAGCTCTGGTTTGTGGTGTTACCAACGTGAAGCACTAAATGAGGAGACATAATTTCAAAGCACAGTTCTATTCACTGTCAATGTGATCTGTGAATTGTGTTATATAACTTCTTTCTAAGTGTCAGTTTTCTTGACTATCAATTCACTCATGTTATCAGGATTGGTTGTTGCTTTAGGTAGATCTTAGAAGACTATTTCACTTTAGTTAGAAAAAAGTAAAAATTCTAAAAATATATAACATGATACTGTATTTTCAAACATTTATTTGTCCAGTGTTTAAGTGGAAGTATTTTGGTAACTTTAACATCTAGAAATTTAAAGAATTAATCTTCACCTCTTTATCTTCAAAGAATACTAGAATCTGAGTTCCTAGATGTTCAATAGAAAGATTTTGAAATACAGCAATACCTCAGTCCATGAAAGCTTTTGTTTGCAAACAATTCAGTTCACAAACAAAAGCATTAGGCAAAATTTTGCTTCTGTTTCCAAACTCCACACGAGGTGACAAACACAATCATAGCTAAGTTCCCCACACAAAGACAAACTCAGCCATCTTTCCCCAAATCCCAAAACAAATAAACCAAGTCACCATTATATATTCATTACATTCAGGATAAACATATCCAGAGTAAAATATAATCAAGATATTTCAGAAATTTTTCCAAAAAGTTAGAAAACTAAGGAGTTTTTCTATGAAGTTAATTTCTCTTTCTATAACCTTTTACGTTTACAGTTAATACAACATACACAGCCAGAAAATTTTCTCTAGCTATTACATGTCATATCAAATTTAATTGTTGTAGTTTTAACTATGGAATACTTTTAATCACTTAATATTAATTACTTTTTTCTGTCTATCTAGAATTTCTTTTGCTGTCTGTTAGAGAGGAGATAACTTCTAATTTCTTTCCTGGTGCTCTAGTCTCTCCTTAAATGTTGCTTATTGTGCCATCAGCACTAATTTTAACTGCATTGAAGAAACTTGGGTGATATTGAAAAGTTTTAGAAGAATGTTTATAACACATTACATTATAAAATGATACTTTTAATCTCCATAGTGGAGAAATATACACCTCATATACAATTTAGCCAGTGTTATTTAGGACAAGTAATATGCTGGGCCTTTGAAGGAGAGTAGACTTGAAATGAGAGAAATATGTATGAACTAATGGTATGTTGTGATATGTTCTGTTCCACATGTACATAGAAGAACTGTGTTTGGAGATGATTTAGATGAAGAATTGATATGAAGTCAGGAAAGTCTTGGAAGGCAGAACATGCCTCAAAGTTCAATGTTAATTTTATACACTGAGGGTGTAAAAATGACAACTTTAGGTACCATCCTTACAACTTGTATTGGATGGTTTGAAACTTAACAATTAAAAAAAATATGAGTCAGTGTTCAGTAACACTAGAAATATAGGAGGGGACCACGTAATAAAGAACTCTGTATAGTATATGGGTAATATTCCATCACATTAATGCTTCATAAAAAGTTTCAGATGGGTGATTAGAAAACAAGAGTGATTTAATATATTTCTTTGGATTAGTGTTGAATTTACTTTTCCTTTAAACCCCATTCTTGCCTATGTTATTTTTAGGAAGTTGATTTATTAGCAGAGATGTGCTAATAAAAAGAAAAAAATATTTTGAGGTGTTTGAGAACAAGAAGGGACTGCAGAAGAGGTTATGGACTGTATTTCCTCTGAGAAATTTGAGACTTAGAGAATCTTCTCTCAAAAATGCTTGAGGGAAACTGACTAGAGACAGGTTAATGAAGGCTGCTAGTGAATGACCTTACTGGGTCCTCCAGCCAAACATTTCAGTGATTCTGTGATTTTTAGAGAGTTGCAAACAAGCTTTGCAAGTTCATGATAAAATTTGCAAAGCTGCTTATGGTTTGCAGGGATTAGTGGGTCTCTGTGAGCCCACGGATTAGCCTTTATGTTTTAACGTGCCTGTCCTCACAGACAGAAATGACACTGCTCCTTCAGCTTCAATAGCCCAGGCAATGTCAATTATTTTCCCAGCCCTGGCAATACTGAAGTCTTTACAGGCCTTGGCCAACCCTTTTGTGGTCAAGGTCAAATACACTGTCACTGGTTGGCAAATATAGAGAAAGATGAAGTCAATTGACCTTGTAAGAGATGATTAGAAAGAAGTTCATAAAAGCATAGAATCTCTGAATGGGAAATTGCTTTCAAGTTAATAAATCTCTAGTTGTATTCAGGAATTTGCTCAGGGTCTTATCTGGTCATAGCTTTAGGAAGATGAGATAGCGTACAGCTCCCTCCCAGGGAATTACTTAAGACATACTTTGTGCTTGCTCAAGTATATAGCAGTGCTTTTTTAGGTCACCCTTTGCCACCAAAGGTTTAGATAATCCTGAAGGAGGAAAATAGCAGACAAAGGGAACACATCCCAAGAGGAGTAAGATAGCTATGGAGAAAAATAAGTAAAGATGATGCATGCTTAATTACTAGCTCTCAAGGGCACTAATATTGGAATATCCAATGTCCAGCAGAGCTATGGCTATTCAAAAAACTAAAACTGATTCTAGATCCCTTCAAATTTGTTCATGAATGCCCTTGAGGAGGTTCAATATACACAAAGTTGAAACTATAGTGGGTGAATGAGTCGGCATAGCACCCTAATCCCGAGGAGCTGTACTGTGCAAAGCCATTGCTTCCTAGGGAATTGTTGTTTGCCACTGAATCATAATAGAACACGTAGAGTGTTTCCCAGTCCTTGTAAAAAATGGGTCTCGAACTTTCCATAAGAACTTTTAATGATACATGTAACATGTGGGTAGTGATGTAGTGATGTTCCATTGTGCTAGTTCTTCTTTGTTCATTTTATTCTTCAACCTGATAGATGTCAAAACCCCAGGATCACTTTATTACAATAAAATTTATAAGAATTCTAACTGGATACTATAGCAACATGTACGTTTATTGCCTAGTGCTAAATGCCTACAGATAATATATCTAGGTTTAAATGACACTAACATTTATTTAAAGATATTGTAAACATTCTGAAAGCATTAAGGAGCCCTGTATTCTCCAGCCCTGATCATTTGGAAAGAGTCTCATATTTAGCCCATTTACAAACACACACCTGCAGGGATTTCACATTCTGCACGTTGGGAAAAGTTTGGTTTTTATATTGATTCAAGTGAATAGTGGATGATATGAACATAATATTTTTTCATATTTTCAGAAATTCACATTTCAAATTATTTTCCTAGTTTGTTTTTCCTTTTTTGTTTTCGGGATGGGGGCAATTTTTGTCTGTTGTACTTCCGCATTGCTTTTCCTTGTGTCCCTTCTAGATGATTGAAATATATAGCTTGTACTGTGTTATACCATAGACGGTCAGGGTATCACCAACGGAATTTTTATTAAAAAGAGAAAGGAAAGCTCAGTTGTGAGCCAGTTGTAACCGAAAATTTAGTAACAGAATAGTGGTATTCATCAGCTTTTCCGTGCTATATATACTGTTCTCCTAGCATTGATAATAAGGGAAATTGTAAAGTCAACCATTACTGCCCATAAAATTTAAATGCCGAGGAAGCCAAAAAGAGGTTTAAAGATAGACCGAGCGAATATAGAAGTGGACATTGATCCTTGGGGGAAGCAATCGGAAGTGGACATGGATTCCTTTGTTTTCGTTGCTCTTCATCTTGAAAAGTCATTGAATACTACGAAAAAAGTTCCTAAATTTTTATCTGTGGAGTTTTAATTCAAAAGATTTAGAAAAAGTAATTAAAACATGAGAATTGGGAAAATATGGAACTTAATGTTGACTAGCTTTTGAAGTGCTCATATAGTGTTTATCAAACAATTCTCCTCTACCTTGGAAGTAAAAAAAATTCTGCACCAATAGTTTGCAACAGTTTTATGGTAGAATTTGCCTGATAAGGCTATTTTTCCTCCTGAATCACCTTACTATGATGACACTCTTTTTTTTTTTTTTTTTTTTTTTTTTGGTGCCGGGGATCAAACTCATATCCTCGTGTTTGCAAGGCAAGCACTCTAACCACTGAGCTAAATCCCCAGCCCGATGACACTCTTTGGACATGAATTATTTTGTCCTGCACAGAGTACACTTCAGCTTGCAGAGTAGGCTAGGGATCAGTATGGAAGGATTTGTCAAGGTAACTGCAGAGGGACGAGGCTCTACTGCCAGAAGCTGATTCGCTGATTTCCAGACAGGTTCATGGTTTACGGATCAACAGCTGAGAATTCCTAACTGCTTCACTGGGAACAGGAGAGACTTCACCACGTTCAGTGATCTAAGATGTTTGCTAGGGAGCAATGTAGTTCAGTCTTTAGAGCTTTTATCTTTCTTATATTTTTAGAGTTCTACACAGATGTTATTTAGATTGGACTGAGCTAATGGAATTTTTAACAGAATCCTAGACTTATTATTTGCTGTCATTATTGCTGAAGGATACAATGTCACCTAACTGGACTGTTACTGATATTCTAATACTCAATTTAGGTCTTGATTTGAATGACTACTTTCCTACCTAAATCAATTACATTTTACTTATAATGAATAACCATTTCAGCAGGATTATATGACTGAACCAAAAACATATTATAAGTTATAGCTCATTTTGACTACAATAATCTATTGATAATGTGGGAGACAGCATTTAAGGAACCAAAGTGAAAACAGAAAAGCAAGTAGCAAAAATATGAAGAAGAAAAACAGAGTAGCCTGTTGGAAGAGCTTATTGACCTCCTTTTGTCAGATGTCCTGTTCCTGGAGTGGACAAGTTTGCTGAGTTGCTACCAGGATCACAAGATCACTATATGAAAATGAGATGATTTATCAAAACAAACAGGTATAGAAGCTGGGAGTTAAAAACAACAACAGCTGTCCATTTCCTAAACACATAATTGTGATTCTCAATTAACTTCCGTCAGGAGCATTTGGCATTAATTTCATTAGCTGATCATTAAGTCATCATTCAGGGAACATGAGAATGTATATATTTGCCATGTGTGATGCTAGCCATAGAACTGCAAAAAGGCAGATATGGTCCCCTCTCTTACAGGATGCAAATCCCTTTTAAGGAGATGTGGTCTTTCTTTTTGTTCCCAGGTTTATTCAAATAAAATTGACAAATCACATTTCTATATGCTTATTGCTTACATGTGATATTTTGGGATATATTGCTAAATAGTCTTCTCCAAAAAGCTAATTAGCCTAGTACCTCTGTATTTCCATTTTTCCTATTTTCTAGGTTCTTTTTGTAGGAGAACATACTAGATCAACCTTCACAGAAAATTTCAAGTATACAATACAATTTGTTAGCTTTAGTCAAGTTGTTACACACTAATTTTCCTTCTAACTGAAGCCTTCTTATACGTATCCTTGAACCAGCGTCTCTCCCCTTTTCTCATACTCTCCTGTACTCAAACTCTGGCAACCACCATTCTACTCTCTGAATCTATAAATGTGACTACTGTAGACTGTCCTTGCATTATTTTGCTCTTAAATTATGTGAGTTCCTTATGCATTTTGAATATTAAACAGTTATCTATACTCACAAATATTTCCCTCTTTTGCAGGCAAACTTTATACTGTGTTGTTTGTTTTGTTTTCTATACAGAAGCTTTTTAGTTAGTCGCAAAGTAATTTGTGTATTTTTCCCTCTGTTGCCTGTGCTTTTCATGTCACATCCAAGAAATCATCCCCCAAACCAATGTCAGAAGTGATTTCCAGCGAGACTGATGATCCACTCCTGTAATTCCAGCCCTCTTGGAGGATGAGGCAGAAGGACTGCAAATTTGAGCTTAGTCTGGGCAACTTAGTGACTTACTGAGACCCTGCCTCAAAATTTAAAAAGTTAATAAAGGAGTGGAGATGGAGCTCAGTGCAAAGGCCCTGGTTTCAATCCTAAGTACTGGGGGGAGAACAAACAAACAGAGAAAAACTTTTTCCTTAAATTTGCTTCTAGTATGCCTATGAGAATATTCCAAAATGAAACCCATTATTTTGAATAACTAATATGCACTAATACATTTTTTAAGATATTAAAAAACACTACAGAGAAGGATATGATGTGGCCATGAATTTCATAGAAAAAAAAATAGATGGATGCAGAAAAAAAAAAAAGAAAAACAAAAACAGATTACTCAAATCTACTCTGCCACCTATTTGCTTTTGTGATAAAAACAAAATCTCAGGCCTGAATATCTCTGACTTGTATACAGAAGTATCTATAACTCACCAAGAGTTCAAAAAACCCATCTAAGCTTCAGGTCATTTTATTTCCAACTCGCTATGTAATTTGTCAAACTATTCAATCACTTACTGCTCCAGTGTAAATTTTCTGAAAACATTATTTCTCCTGCCAAATATTCACCAGAGAAGCCAAAATGGTCATTTTTTTCCCCGCAAATAAAAGTCCTTTAATTACTATAAGCTATTTAAAAAGAGAATCATATACCATGACCAAGCTGAATTTACTCCTGGCATGTAGGGTGCTTTGAATATATGCAAATCATTCAATGAGATGCATTACATTAAAAAATGAAAGAGAAAATGCCTGCATAATTATCTCATTAGAAGCATAAAAAGCGTTTTTCAAAATTTGACATCTATTTATGATTTTAAAAAAGTACTTTCTAAAAAATAGGCATGGAAGGAACTTATTTTCTCACAAAAAAATAAAAAAAGAGGGGTTCATGAATAAGTAGCTCAGTTGTAAGCACTTATCTGGAGTGTGAGGCCCTGTGTTCAGTCCCCAGTACAGCAAAATAAATAAACACAAATAAATACATAAATGTATGTATGAATGAGTGGATAAAAGTCATGCATAAAAAGTCAGTAGCTAACTTGGCATTCTGGTAGGTTAACGTGTCTTGATCCCACCTCTTCCACTTACTGGATAAGCAATTTACGGCAAATCCACCTCTGCTTCAATTACTTTATATACATATATCTCACCCTTGTGTGGTTGTATAAAGATGAAAAAGATTACATTTATGTATAAAAATCACTATGTCCTCAATAATAACTGAATATTTTAAGGTTATTATTTGGCATATTGTCCGGGGTCTGTATGAATGAAAATAGGTTCTAAGTACCTGGTAATTAATTGACCTCCCAGCCTCCTAGCTCCATTTTTCATCTCTACAGTTTATCCTTCAGTGGTCATATTAATGTTCTTGGACAACGTGATGATAGCTAGATTGAAAGGAGTAAAATGATACATTGTACAAAACATAGGACATAATTTCATCTCTTTGACTAATAAATACCCCCGACGAGAAGTGGTGGTTAGGTTTCCCTATTCTGATTAAAACTGGATATTAATAGGGAATATTGTGCTGGAACTTTTGTGATACAAACAACCATTAATATGGATTTTTATCAAGAAAGTTTCAATAATAGGTTTATGTTAATTAATTTTATTTCTAATAATGCTCAAAAGCCATCTATGATAGATGATAAAGCAGCTCGGATGTCCTAGTAGATCTATTTACTCATTATCAGGACAAATACATGCCTATGAAGTTTTAAGTTTATTTCTCAACATAACTTTTTTTCTTTGTATACAAAGAATGGGGTTCTCTGTACTAAGTCTTTTTTTTTTCATTTTATATACTTTATTTCAAAAATCTTGACTGATCTGTCTTCCGTATGAATAAGGTTATTGAAAAGCTTACTTATCATTTTCCCATTTCCATTTTCCATTTCCTTGCAAGTCACACTGGTTTTTAAATGTGGTGGAAAAGGATATATTAAGCAACATTTCCTCCTTTGCGAAAATCAAAACACTTATTCTCTCAATAAGGTTAATCGTTTTTAAAATTGATTGCTTAATGTGAATACTAGGGAAGAAAAACAGAATGAACAAATAGCACATATTTATAAAAGAGTATTTTTGCACATCCATAAATGAATAGTGTAAATACAATTGCTCAACAGCTTACAATGCGGCATCGTAAAATAAATATTGCAGTCATCGTACCCTCCCAGTTTTCCTTCGCCAACAGTAACAGAGTGAGGAATTATTGACTCTGTAGTGAGATTTACCAAGAAACACAAAACAAAAAAACCCCACACAACTAAAATTGATATCATCAACATTTCCCTAAAATATAAATGCTGATTGGTAATTTGCATAATTTTTTATCTCTACAGGGATATAATGCAAGTCTGAATTAATCTTGCCTATTCTGTTGGAAAGCACAAGAAAAAAAACTTCAAAAAGTAGATTTTTTTTTTTTTTTGTATTTGGCAAACTTTAAGCTTGAGAATTTATTTTATGTAGAGGCTGTATATAAACCGGAAACCACTAACTTTGAGTAGAGACTAGAAGAAACTTTACAGAGTAGGAAGTATTTAGGAGGCTGAAAGGATGGACTAGTGTAGAAAAATGCAAAGTCGTGTGATAGAAGAATGAAATGGTCTTCTTTGCGTCTTGTCTGATTTGTGATGTTAAGTTTAGTGCTGCACCTATATGGTGGCTTAAGAAGACAGCTTGGAACGAATTTGTAAATTATGATAGCAGCAATTACACATGCTATTGTTTTGTTAAAGCCTGCAAATAAATTCCACAAAACTCTTCTGATCTCAAGAATTTTAGTATTAGTGAGGATTAAATATTGGTCCATAAAGTAATGCCATCTAAGGCTAAAAATCTCAAACTACTACATTATTAGGAAAGTATTCCGAGTACCTTTCTCTTGCCTAATTGCAGAGGAACGCTTGGACCTAAATGTGGGGGAAATCACTTCCAGGGTGTAGATTCTGTAAATCAACAAGTCAAAAGTGTGAAGGGTGAACAACCTATGTCGAAGCTGGGAGAGGCTTAGGTCTTCTTGACTCCTATTTGTTTCTTTCCTGACATTGTGATTTATTTTCCATTTTCAGGTACATTCCCAGATAAAAATGCCTGTCTATGTTCGACAATAGAACATTCTTTTTGTGTAGAGGGTAACATTTTATTTTATTTCTTGATAATTCAGGATATTGCCAAACAGGTATATAACACAGAAAATCTGTTTGTTTGGGGACCACCCAAGGATCAAGTATACAGAGAACAGATAAAGGAAGAGAGAATGTTTAGCTGAAGAGAAGCTATCTGTGACGTCTAAGCTAACTTTAGAAAGGTGTAAAATGTGTATGTTGGTGCGTATCAGAAAATAAAACTGTTCTAACTATGTGCGAGTTCAATATAAATATATCTAAAAGCACTATAGTGTTAGTATGTCTCCTCTTCATTTATTATTCATTCAGTTCTAACATTGATTCATTGGTGGACATAAAATTTAATTAATGAAATATGAGCCCTACTCATGAAATTCTTATTTTATAGGGAAGACATAGTATCCTGAGTGTAGTAGAGGATGGTTGTGTCTGTAATAAAAATGAGTAACACATGATTCTTAGGTACTCTATGGGAAGTAAGTGCCCTAAAGTCGTGCACTTTGACTCATTCCAAGCCTTATAATCGAGAATGCTTAGTGTTTCAGTGAAGAAATTCCAACCATCCATCCACCCATCCATTCATCCATCCAGAATAAACTAGCTAGGTGTACATGTACACTCTTTTCCAAAGAGTATCCAAGAAACAAATTATATTTAATATTGGGAAGAAGTTCGAAGTGGATAATAATCCCTAAAAACTCTTGCAGCTTTACAACTTTGTAGGCCTAAGTTCAAAATAGAAAAATGGACATTCATGTCTCTCTTGCCGTCTGCCATGGTTTGGATTTGATTTGTTGCTCGAAGATTTATGAGCTGGACGCTTGATTTACGTTTGATTCACAATGCAGCAGTGTTGAAAGGTGGTGTCAACCTTAATAGGTGGAGCCTAATGGGAGGTAATTGGGTTGTAGGGCATCAATGCCTGTCTTTTAGGAGTGAATTAGGTCTCGCAGGGATATATTACTTAGCAGAAGAGTTGGTTATTATAAAGCAGTCCACCCACGTGTTGCCCTTCTGTATCCACTTCCACATGTGTAGTAGAGTGTGCTGAGGCGTGCAACAGAACTTAGTACCATGGTGTCCTTTCGTACTTTGTGGGCAGTGGGTGCCTGAAGGAAACCAAAGCTGACTCATAATCTGTCCCCTTCCGTTCATGCCACCCTTGCATATGCTCTCATTATGTCATACAGTCTGTCATGCATGTGACCCTTGCCACATATGGCCACCTGAGCTTGGACTTGTATGTCTCCAAAATTGTGAGCCAAAATAAATCTCTTTACCTAATAAAGTACCCAATCTCAGGTATTTTATTTTAGCAAATCAAAATGAACTAAACCACCTGTCTTCCTTAATAAACTCAGTGATTAATGAAGGTCTCGGAAGGTAATTTCTTCTTGGCTGAGGATTTAGCTCAGTGGTGAGAGCGCTTGCCTTGAGAGAGCAAGGCTCTGAGTTCAGTCCCTGGCATCAAAAGAAAAAAAGAAGATAATCATTTCTTAAGTGACCTTGGTACAGTCAAAAGCATGGTCACAATGTAAATGTCAAGTAAGTTTTATAAAAAAGTGGAATATTGGTGAAATCCAGTTACATGCAGTATTAATTAAATTTTGAAACAAAGTTCCTGCAAATAATGTATTGTCTGTGTGAAAATAGGACTAACAACAACAGTCACATAATCCCCTATTATTGACTATGTGAAAGCTGCTTTGTGAAATATGTTCTTCTTAAAATTCAGAATCCCAAACAGGAGAAGGTTAGAATAATGAGGCCATTAAGATGACTGATGCTGGCAATGATCAATTAAGATATATTATAGAAATATAGACCTTCTAGGAACCTGGTTCTGGGAAATATACTTGTAGGGCACAGCTCTTAATCTCAAATTAATGCTTTGTCTGTGTTTGTGGCTGTCAACTTGTAAGTTTAGGTGAGTGAGGTACTCAAATTCTACAGCAAGAATAAGCTGGAGGAGACAGACAGACAGACAGACACAGAGAGGGGGAGAGAGAGAGAGAGAGAGAGAGAGAGAGAGAGAGAGAAGAACCTTAAAATTTAAAGTGCAACTCCTTCCTACAGGATGTTCTATTTAGTTGTACTTGAAATGTAGTATTATGATGGAAGTTTGCAAAAAAAAAATGGAATATTTGGCCAAAATTTAGAGACTTAGGGAGTAAAGGCTGTAAGAGTTTGGAGCAAGATAGTTCCAGGAAGAAAATAATTCGGCAAAAAAATATTTTACATGACATTTTGAGTTTATGCAACATTTCAGCAACAAAGATAATGCCACTTATTCCAAAAATAATCCTGTGGGGGATTAAAAAATACCTTTTTATGGATAAGAAAACAAAGATCAAAGAAATGAACTAATCCTTGTAAAAGCACATTGTTAGAAAGTGTTAGACCAGGAACTAAAGCGTGTCCTCTGCCTCCAAATATGTGGTTCTTCATTAAATCGCATTGATGTGGTCACCTTAAAAGTTATATTAAAGTGTGGACATTATGGTCAGGGCGACGACTCCGTCCGACAGCACATCTGCAGCTTTTGTACTGCTTCCAGAAGCCAACATGGGGTAACTGACAACCTCTTCTGCACTATAAACACAAATTTCTCATCTCGAGGAAGATCTGAGGTACTAGGAGAAAAGGGGAAAATTATAATGGTCTACGGAAAATTATAAAAGAAACATTAATCTTTATGATTTTATAAGTGTTCCCTTTTTTACAGTTCATTTATCTGTCATCTATCTATCTGTCTATCTATCTTTCTAATTGGTGCTGGGCATTGAACTCAGGGCCTTGTGCTTGCTAGGTGAGTGCTCTACACGGAGCTAAATCCCCAACCCTTGCAGTTTTATTTTATGCATTTTTACACAGCGGACGGTGGAGACCATATCATTGTTACATTTATATCTATTTTTCACTAAATATTAGATAATAATCATTTTTCCACGTCACTAGTTCTTTGCAAGTAGTATTTTATTACAGGTATAATATCTCTTTCAACAGATAAACAATATCATTTCAACATTTTCCTGTTAGACATTTAGGTTATTTTGAATTTGTCACCCTTTTAGGTGACACTAAAGGATAAAATTGTTGTTCTTTGTTTGAAATTAGAATACTGTTAACTATTTTGTAATTTTACATGATACAGATATATTATTTGTATAACATAAAATATGTGATGAGTTCAAAAACATATGTTTGTATATATGTATGTATAAATGATTAGAGTGAGTAGAAATTACAGAGCAAGTCTGAAATAGCTCTGAGTAAGTGGTACTATGGACAGAGAGAGAGAGAGATTTGGGAAGATGAAGGAGAATAGAGAAAAAGGAAGAGAGAGAGGGAGAAGGAATGAGAGAAAACTTGAGCAGGGTGTCATAGTGCAGCAGTCTAAGACTCTATTTTCTTGGAGTATGAGAACATTCTGTGTAAAGCCCGAGTGAGACCTGAGGCATGGGCTAATTTTATTGGCACACATTAGTTGCAGTATTTAGAGATGTTAGCCAGAAGCATTTGAAATCTTCTTTAGAAGTGTTACCAGCAGGGGACTCTCGGGAAACTTGATGGAGTAGTAATGTCTAGACAGAGACAGGAACCACACCGGCAACGTGACCCAGAAGATTTAATATAAAGAACTTTGATATAAAGTTGCCAACTAGTAAAAGAATGAAGGATTAATTCTGATTTGCAGGAGAGGTGGAGACTGAGGAAAACCTCCCACAGCTGAGAACAAAAGCAGCAAGGGAGGAGGGCCTGGCCTGGAACTTGGACCACCCAGGAGGGCGGGGCTCTGGACTCTGAGTGGGGCTTCCTGCTGCAGGGACCCAGCTCGGGGGTGCTGGGAACTCTTCACTACAGCACACTGCTGCTGTGATGGGGCATGTTTCGTTGAGCCTCTACTCACACGAAGCCCCAAGGAAAACAAGTGAAGAAACTGTGTCACTCACTTCTTAGTCTAGTGGAGGAAAGCTGCCAAAGCCAAAATCTGGACTCTCAGCCCAACATGCCGATCTAGAGGATGGAATGGAGGGTTTGAAGCTTAGGAACGGTGACTGAGGATGAGCTTCTAAGCATCAAGACTCCTACTTTCCTCTTGGATTGTGGAAATGGAAAATCACAATACCAACAAAATTCAAGTATCAGATGTCTATGCTTTTAAAAAAAAAGACAACTACACAAAACTAAAAATATGCAGGTCAAACTTCCTACTCTGGCATTAGACTATCTCTTACGACCCTAAGTAAATTATTTACTTCTCTTAAGCATCCGTCATTTCCTAATAAGATGAATGCATTAATTTTTTATCTTGTAAAGTTTTTGTGACAACCAAACTGAGATAATACATATTGAGAATAGACACAACTTCTTATTAGTTTCCTTAACAGAAGAATTTTTTCTAGGTATGCATACTGTATTGCATGCTTGTCATTTACCTAATAAAATTTACTGCACACTGTCTCTGTGCAAGCATACACTAATGAACACACTATATAAATGCAGTGTTTTCTGATGTGTATAAGATTTGGTGGCCTTTGTGCCAGGTTGTGACACTCTGTGACAGCAAGCATCAGGTGATCTCCTGCCTAAATCCCTGGCTTTATTTACTTATATTTTTGGGGTATTTGTTTGTTTGTTTGTTTGTTTTGGTTTTTTTTTGGTGCTGAGGATCAAACTCAGGGCCTTGTGTTTGTGAGGCAAACACTCTAACCACTGAGCTAAATCCCCAGCCCAATTTACTTATATTTTTGTTAAAATTGACACAAGCAATTCATTTTGACCCTAATAACATTCACATTTTTCTACCCTATTTGAACATGATTTGTATGCAGATACTTAATCTGTTTTGTGACTATTGTGTCTTCAGTGCCTAGGACGATGTCTGACATATCATAGATATTCAATAAACATTTGTTGAATTACTATGAATGAAAGACTTTTATTGGCACGTTCTGCCAGAACAATATCGTTTTCATGATTTTCTTATAGGAATATGGTGCTGAAGATTTTTCTTCCCAAAGGGAGCTGGTCCTTTTGTCTAGGGCACTAGTCCCAGTACCTGTTGTCAGCATAGGTCTGCAGCAGAGCGCAGGGTCCCAGCAGCTAAGGTGGTGATAAGGCAAGAGGCTGTTTGTCTTGAGGACACAGATGGAGGGATGCAAATGAAGCATTCGATAATCTGCATTTGTGCTTTTGAAGCAGGAAGAGGCTCTTTTACTAGTGTTGGGACATGTGAACCAGCAGTTGAGATGGCTTGACTGTGAATGCCTTTAATACTCACTATCCTTGCGTCACCTGAGGCTAAAGTCTGTGTTATTAGCTGAGGCTCAGCAGAAGGAATACTAAGTGGACAGTGAAGTGGCTGCTCATGATGGAAAGACAAATGAACTCTGAAGAAGCAAAGGCCCTGTTAGGGGTTTCTGTGGCTGTGGAAATACGAATCCCAGACGAAAAGTCAGTTCACCCAAACATTCAAGTTGATGGTTACCTGAACAGTCACAGTGATTTGCTTGCCTAACATGACCATACATTTCGGCCAAAATTATTATTGGGAAACACTTTTTAAACATAATACAATGGTTATACACATGACCAACCACCATGAGAATATTTGTTTAAATTCATTTCTTTCTGGTGTTTAGCGTCTGTGCAGGGCATAACAGCTCCTGTTTAGCTCTTATAGACTCAGAATTAAAGTCCTAGAAAGCCTCAGGATGAGTGTCTAATGTTTCTCTCATTAAAGTCTCACTCCACTTCTCAGTAAATGCTTGATAGAGGGATGACAAAGTAAAATCCCGAATCACTAACCCTGCATATAAATGCCAAATATGCTATGACATGTATCCAAATGTTTTGTGCAGTATCATCGAGAAAACCCAATTAGTCTGGAGCAAGCCACCAGGGAGGACGGGAGGAGGACGTGCCGCCCTCCGTAATGACTGTGGACATGCTTGTCCTTGGCCTGCTTTATCTGCTGCACTTTAAGCAGAATGAGTTTCTTTCTTTCCTCTTTCTTTCTTTCTTCTTCTTTTTTTTTCCTTTGAGTCTAAACAAGATTATCTCTCTGACGTCTTTCAGTCTCAAGTTTCACACGCTTTCGATTTCACTTTTGGGGCTCTCTCTGTTTTTCTCAACAACACAAAGAGTCCAGCGTGTGAACTGAGGGGTGGACTCTGGCCAGGCAGGCCCTAACACAGAAAAACTCTGCTTTCATTCTTTTACCTACTGCAGTTTAAAGTACACTTTCATTCCTAGAAAGTTTTTTGGTGACATAAGCAGAGCACTTTGAGGACAAAGACAGTACAGTGGAATGGGGTACAGAACATGAATCTTGGGTTGGAGGACTGGTCTTGCTTAACTGCACATCTAACTTTTGACTTGATTTTTGATCACATTTAAACGTGTTACCTCTAACCACATTTAAACGTGTTACCTCCATTACTTTGTTCATATTAAATATGGTTAGTTTTATCACTCAATTACCAATGCATAAGACCAGGGAAGGATTCATGTTCTGAGAAAAGCATATTAATAAATAGCTTTCCTGAAAACAGCATATATTGAGGAACAGAGTATTGATGTATTTGGACATGCTATTTAAGTGAAATAATTAATATATTTTTGGAATTAGCTATGCATGGTAGGCACTCAGGTCTGTCAGCAAATTAGAACCAAAGTCACTCTTAGGAATAAATTAAATATGTTTAAGCAACATATTATGAAGACAGATTAATTTAGTGGGAAAGCTTGCCTCTTTATACTGACACCAACACATTTATCAATGAGACGGTAACGAAGCTGGTAGAGGAAGAGTGGAATTAATGGAATGAGGTAAATTTAGAATCTAGAATAATTACAACCTGAGTCCAAATAAGGTAAATCTTCTGAGGAAATTATATTTTAATGACTATTTCTTATCATGTCTTTTAAACACAAAGTTTAAGTTAGCACTTGTATAAATCTTAGGTTCTGTACCATTGAAAGAAAATGGATTTTAATGGGAGACACATAATTGGGAATTACAGAGTGGTGGCTATTCTGGCAGAGTCCTTTTTAGAGAAAATTGGAGAAGCCATTGAGTCAGAAGCCAAGGGATGGCGGTTTTGAGTTTAGTTTTGCCAAACCTTACTAACAAAAGACAATTCACATTCTGTCTCTATGTTTCAACATTTTTGTAATTTCAAGAAGTTAAATTCGTGATCTTTAAAGTCTTACCAGCTATAGCATTATATGAATAAAAGCAAAATAGAAAACTGAGACTAAAAGCATATATGGTATCCCAAAGAATTGGCTTATGATAAAATCTAGTTGAAATAAAAAATAAAGCTTATTTTATAGCAATTTATGGTGCAAAAGGAAAACAATTTGAAGCTGAGAAGATAAATTGAAGTGGTGGTTGTCAGAGGTGATGCACAGTCCTCAGAAAAGACCGTAAGTGGCCCTCATGAAGGAAGTGGACATTGCTGCTCTTAGGTGGTCTTTTGCTGAAGGAAAGGGTGCTCTTTTGCCACCCTTTTATAATTCACTTTAATAACTGGGATTTAGATATTATCAAATTTGAATTTGATATAAAATTTATAGAAAATTCCATTGCTCAGAATCACATCTTTCCCTATACCTCCGCTGTGTATGACAGTTCATCAATTGACTCTTACATCATTGAACATTCTTTGTTGCAAAAACCAGAATTTGGTCTCTCAGTTTTAGTAGGAAGAAATTTATTTTGAAGGAGTAAAAGAGGAGTAAGAGAAAACCTGTAAAGGCTGAGGATCCAGCTTAAATGATCAGTATCAAGGAGCAATAATCTCAGGAAACCTATATTGGCGGGTATTAAGGGGTCAAGCTAACCAAACACCATTTCCAGCTCTTAATGTTTATAGCTGCCTGTGCTCAGAACTACCGAGCCCACCATAGTTTCAGCACTTTTCTCCAAGTCTGGCAGATTGGACACTGCTTGCATGGTCCTTACCATCGTGAGCGGAAGTTCATACTATTGGACCCATGTAAAACTTTTCTCTCTGACACCGTAGCTACTCTGCTCAAGAGTCCTCTCAGCAAATGGGACAGTGAGTGCCCAAAAAGAATGCAGTAACTACATTATATTTTAACAGTTACAGAGGAATATTTTTTAGTGAATATTCACAAGAACCATAATCTCACCTTTGGCTCATATGTCTTTTTCCATCATCTCTTATTTTGAACTTACTGCATCCGGGCTATTAAGTCAAAACATTAGCCATGAATTGGAAGATCTTTACCTCATCTCATGTCATTGGATGTGTGGTAGTTTGTTTTTGTCAAATATCCGGAAGAGTCTACATTTCATCTTCATTTGCACAAGGAAGAAGAGCATGAGGAGAGAGAAGGTGGATGGCGTCTTGCAGAAGGAAAATCAGTCCTTAGTGTCAAACACAAATTGAGTAGATCACAGTTTGGTCACATACAGGCTAGGGAATATTTTTTACTTCACTTTTTGCTGTACAAAGTTTTTACTCTCAAAATAGGCATGCAAGTATATATGTTACAAATTTGCCTCATATATTAAAGATCAGAGCATATAGCATTTGGTATATTTGATAATTGCAAAAAAAAAAAAAAAAAAAAAAAAACCCAGGTTGTTGGCATTAGTATTACCTATTGTACACCAACCCACATACCAGCATTTATCGCTATAGAGAAGGAGTTAAGAAAACTTTTATGCTTACATTGTCATTCAAGAAAATGAAGGAGACAGACATGATGATTTATCATGTGGTAAGAGAGTAATGTTTGGGGTGGTGACAGGGGACAGAAATGAACCAACAGGACATCAGAAGAGGAACAGATATGGTGACAGTGCGTTAGGTACAGCCAATGCTCCTGTTCCGGTCTCTGGCCTGGACAAATAGAAGTCTATACTCCCTGGCCCGCTTATTTTGGAGGAGTAGGGTAACTACAGCCTAAAGAGCAGTAATGCAAAATATTAGGTTATTACTTCTGACTAAGAGTGTGGACCACCGTAAAAATCCTCCGGCTCACCTTTTCTTTACTGTTACATCCTGGACAGTAAACAGCATGCTGAAGCCACAAGACGGAAGTTGAATTCCTGCTATAGTCAACGTTGGTAGGGAGCGTCCCTTGGGAGAGACTTTACCGAACTTTAACACAGTTAGAAATAACTTTTCAGTTTAGCTCAGTGGACTTTCAGTTTGTTTAGCAGCACGCATTGGGTTAGGTGGTTTTTACTAACACAGAATGTTTTCTTTTTTTAAAATTTCTTAATTTATTTTTTAACCAAGAACATGCATTGGTACATTGTACATATAATGATCACATTCATCATGTTTGTTTTGTACCTGTACATGGTGCCTCTTGGTTCTCCCCCCTCTTCCCCACCCCTCTCCTCTGTTCCCTCCATCCCTCTTTACAGCAGGTTTATTCACATTTCTCCATGATTTCCCTTTCCCCTTTCTTTCTATTTTTTCCCTTCCTGCTTTTCCCCCCTTCCCTCTTTCTAGTACTCCTCTCCTTTGTATATTATCTTCCTTTTATGTAATATCTATTACACCTCTTTGTCCTTATTTACAGTTGTGGTTTCTCATATCAGAGAAACAATTCGATGTGTGCTCATGAGTGTCTGATTTATTTCACTTAATAGTATATTCTCAAGGAACATCCATTTACATACAAATGACTCTAGTTTATCCTTTTTTTATGGCAGTGTAGCACTCCATTGTGTAGAAAAGCTACATATTCTTTAGCCATTCATTGGTTGTTGTGCATTTAGCCTGCTTCCAAGATTTAGCTATTACAAATCGTGTTGCTATAAACATGGTTGTGCATATATCTCTGTGGTATGACGATTTTAATTCTTCTGGGAAGATCCCCAGTAGGGGAATAGCTGGATCAAATAGAACCTCTAGCTCTAGTTTTTTGAGGAATCTCCATATTGATTTTCACAGTGGCTGGACCAGTCTACATTCCCACCAACAGTGGAGGAGGGTTCCTTTTTCCCCACAGCCCCTCTAGCATTTGTTGTTAGTTGATTTTTTCATAAACGTGGTTCTGTCTGGGGTGAGATGGAATCTTAACATTGTTTTAATTTGGAGCTCTCGAATTACTAGTGATGTTGAACACTTTTTCATATATTTATTTGCCATTTTTATTTCTTCATCTAAGAATGTTTTCTAATAGTGGTCATAGCTTACTCCAGCAGTATCTTTTGCTGAAAACTGACTGGCAGAGCGCTTGTCATTATTTTTACATTCAAATGCTAGACTTTTTGGTAGTATACCCGAGGAACTTAATTTGTAATAAAAACAATGATATATAGCAGATTAAATAGCATTTTCTTTTAACTACAATATATATGGGTTGATGTTTTCACTCAAATTATGGATAAAACCTGCTAGAAACAATAGTTATTAATTTTCCTCTTAATGTGATGTTTTACACTGATGATTT
>PVJO010015745.1:0-44102 GCA_004026905.1 Hystrix cristata
CTAAGCCAAATATGTTACCAGGTTTTGAGGTCCTGGAGTCTCTTTCTAGAAGTGGTTTCTAGGTTCTTTCTGTCCCAAGCAAAGAATTGGTCAAGAAAAGAACAAACAGTAGCAAAGTTTTACTGAAAATAGGAAAAGAAATAAGCACTGCAGAGTGAGTTTGAACCAAGTAAAAGTAGGAAAAGAAGTACACTCTATAGTGTGAGGGCAGATGTTGTAGTTTGTGTCACAAACTAAAGCCTCGTGAAGTTACAGGTGGACCCCAAAGCTTCAAGCAGTCATAGGTGGGGCGTTTTCAGGGCTGGCTGGATTTAGACTGTGTGATTACTAAATCCACTGATTGGTTTGGCATAGTTCTGTTAGGATCAATAGTGATACTATGATTAAGGTTGCTAGGATTAAGGGTGGGAGTGCTACTCACCCTAAAGACAGGTAGCCTGGATAGGATATGAGGGACAGAAAGAAGCTGATATGGTCCCCTTGCTTACTTTGCTGCCTTCTTCCTGTCTGTCATGCCACCCTGCCTTGGAACCAGCTGATTATGGACTGAAACTTCTACAAACTGTGAGCTAAATAAACCTTAATCCTTTAATTTTGGGTGTTGGGTATTTTGTCTCAGCAATGAGAGAAAAATAACTAGTACAGTGGACCACCAGACAAAAGGAAACACAGTGGTAAACTCACACAAATTCTCACAAGAAGTCCATTGCAGTGATTTGGGAACTGTTCTGCACATGTGCTTTGAGATTTTAGTAGGTCACACCTACTTTCCAGCCAGTTTTGCTATGCCCTAATCTCCTGTCTCACTAGGGCAATCAGTAAAAATCACAAAGAGACACAAATAATCAATAGTGAAGATAAAATGGAAACAAGCATTAAAGAATGTTGAAAAGGTGGAAGAAAGAACAGATGACGCAAATACAAGACGACTGATTTAAAATGGTAAGTTTCAATCCAAACATACTAGTAACCATATTTAAAATGAATGGCTGAAATGCAACAGTTAAATTTTTAAAAATGACAAGTTTAAATACAAGTCTGTTTAAAATCATTTAAAAATACTCATATTTGATTTTAAATAGCAAATCAACTATATACTGTGCAAGAAATCTACTTTAAATGCAAAGATTAGAAGAGCAGAAAAAATTTTATTATGCAAACACAAAACAATAAACAGAGTAGTCATGTAATATTGGACAAAATAGACTTTAGGAAAAGAATATTATTATAGATAAACAAGGACATTAAATAAGTGATAAAGGGGGTCAACTCTCTAAAAAGACAAAGCAATCTGAAATGTTTAAGTACCTCATAACACATCTCAAAATCATACGAAGCCAAAATAATAAAACTTTAGAGGGAACTAGACATATCCACCACTATAGTTGGAGACTTTGAGACTCCTCTCTCAGAAATTGACAAAAGAGTAAGACAGTAAATCAGTAAAGTAATTATGGTGTTTCTAATATCAATTTAACTATGCTAAACTACATTTCCCATAATGTTCTTGACTATATGTTTCTGATTAGGACTGATCAAAAGGAACAGTTTTATGCAAGAATAGAAGGATGTAAAAAGCAGCCATCTTTAAAAAAAAAAAGCAGCCATCTTATCATTAAACACATTCTTACGTGTCTCCTGGTTTATGTAAAAAAGGACAGACATCAAGATTGTAATTGCCCCACCTCACTCTGATCCTCCTAATTCCTGAGCTACCTGTCGGTCAAGTTTTATGATGAAGGGCAGCAGCAGTAGCCTCTCTTGCAAGACATCCATATCATCCACATCAAGGTCAGAGGTATCAAGAATTGATATATGTTTTGGTTTATCCTCTTGTGTTCCCGCTCTTATTTTTGGTCCATAGCTTTGCCATATAGTATATCTTTTCTTCCTGACTGTCTGCCATTCAGACTTCGGCTCCAACATCACATGCAGGTAATAGTATTACACACACTAACAAGTTTCTTAATTGTATCAGGTCAAAGCCGTGTAGCAAATAACTTAGTTTGTCTCTATCTCAATCTATATATCTCTAAATGGCTACCTTGCTCCCACATCTGCATTTATATTTTTATCTATCTGTCTATCTTTCTATTTGCATCTGTATGCCTAATGGTTCTGCTCTTCTGATTGAAGGCTGATAGCTATAAAATTTGATATAACAAAGTGGCTCCATAGGAACACAATCTTTAGGATGAGTTCTCCAAAATGGCTTTGAGTTCTCTAGACTGGGTCTTCTGAAAAGATTCAGTTTAAAGGCAATAATTACCTTGCTTCTAGGGATAAAAGAGACATTGGTCATATATGTCATGCAGCAGTGAACTGTTACTCAAAGTATCACCTAGAGATAACTGTAATCAGTTCCTATGGAAGAAAGGGCTCTGGTAATTTTTGTCATAATAAAAGAAGAATCATGATGAAGTTGGTTGATTAAGCTGCAGAAACGTGTGAAGAAGAATATGCTCAGAACCTTGACCTCTAAGTTTAAGGTCTTCCTAAGGAACCTGAAAACTTCAGTAACTATCCTAAAGTAAACCTGTTTCCTGTAACCATAGGGTAAATATTTCTGAAAACCAAACACACCATCTGATCCTATAGGTGGCTGAATTACAAATGCAGAGTCCATTTCCAGTTCTATAGGGGCTGGGGATTTAGCACAGTGGTTACAGTGCTTGCCTTGCAAGCAGAAGGTCCTGAGTTCAATCCCCAGCACCAAAAAAAAAAAAAAAAAAAAAAAAAAAAAAAAAAAAAAAAAAAAAAAAAAAAAAAAAAAAAAAAAAAAAATTCCAATTCTATAGTGTCTCTTCTGTTTTGTTTTGTTTTTGAGACGAGGTCTCACTATGTAGTCCAGGCTGGCCTTGAACATACTATGTAATGTAGTTCAGTCCTATCTCAAACTCATAGCAATCCTCCTGTCCCAGCGTCGGAGTGCTGGGATTACAGGCATGTGCCACCAGGGCTGGTTTATAGTGTCTCTTTTGTTAAAACTGGCACTGGTATACTTGAAATACAACCTGAAAAGTTGGGAGTACAGATTTCAAAGATGTTGAGGACTTTTAAGCTGAAAATTCTGCCAAGACCACTTCCCTTTTCAGGTAGAAGCATCCTTTTAACTCCTACATGAGGATAGTCTACTTTTTCCCAAAGAACCTTTAATGGCTTCCCCTGAGATTGCTATTTTACAATGTTTTCCTGGTATTCTTCATGACCTATTCCTACCAGCTCTTTTTGCTTCTTGACCCATAACTAACTCAAGACCCACCAGGCCCCAGAGGGTAAAACACAAAATATGCCTTGTGACAAGACTTGATGTACCCCAAACCATAAATTTCCTAAACACCCAGGAAACGTGTGTAGTGATAGATTTTTGAATGTCAGATCAAAGTGAAAGAAGTAAAAAGTTGGATCAGGATGAATTTATTGACAAGACACACTCACCAGCAATCCTGAATTTACAATTGAATGGTTTTAACCATTTTGTTGGTTGGTTTCAAAAATGTGAATCCAGTGCAAATGTTTCCTCCACTAAATTAGATTGAAATGAGAAATATTTGGCACATTATAGAGTAAGTTATCCAAATGTTTGGGGGGATTGGTTTATTTTCTCTGAATTTATTTAATGTGGGAATTTTTTTCTTTCTGTATATAATATTTCATTTATAATTACTACTGATATTATTCAATTTTAATATCTGCGATAATTTTCTTTTTCATGTATGTGTTTCTAAGAAGTATTTACTGAAATTCTTTGACCACAATAGTTAATTCATCTATTTCTTTTTCTGATTATATCAGTTTACTTTTCATGAAAGTGATTCTGTAATAAAAAAATCAAAAAATCAAAAATCATTTCTTTCTTTAAATTTGTAACATGGTCTTTGGGCTTTCTCCAAACAAAATTTAACTCACAAAAATATTAATAAACAAAGATGATTTTATTAACATTCTTAGTTCACATAGAAGGGTATTATGTTTCTCAGTGTATGTAGCATTCATTTCAAAAATTCCCATTATAGTTGTCTCCTTCTAAATTTTCCATTTTTACTTCAAATCATCCAGATATCCTTGTCCTGTCTCTTAGTCTACAGTTCTTGCCTCCATCCTGAGTCAACGAAACCTGCTTCAGGCACCAGCACACTTTCTGTCTCTTTCATTTTATCACACACTGTAAATCAATTCGACTCATGATTCTTGCCCCAAAACATGTGATTTAGGGAACTACATCATATAAATTAAATGTGTCAAAGACAATTTTGATGAAGAAAGACAGGCTGATTATATTCAGAAAACGAAAGCTTCCCCTCTTCCTGAGAAGGTAATTGGAACTTACATGTGCAACAGTATATTTTTCTTTTCAAATATTTTAATTAAAAATAAAGCATTTTTATGTTAAAAGAGGAGACAGAATTGCATTTTCTGATTACCTGAGGATGCATAAGTAACGACCTGAATTAAGGAACTGGATCTATATTTTGACTGCAGGTTTTAATCAATTTAGGTGATGTTTCAATACCTCTCTGGGCAGCCACTCTGAACAGCCATCTGGAACCTTCACGTAACCCAATTCTGCTAAAATTGTGAAAAGATTTGAACTGTTTTGAAAAATCAATGAATTTTAATCATCTTTTTGTCTCGTTGAGTGATTTGTATGTTGACAATGCTTCCTCTCCACCGTCATTTAGAGACAAAAAAAAAGGTCTCATTTGAACAAAAATTATATAATGTTTTAAATGAAAGGACATTTATCTGAAATCAGTATTAGCAATTACAATAGTCTCAGGCTACCTATCACAGGAAACCAAAAATAAATAGCTTTAATATGCCATTTGCTTTCATTTGTGTTTCAGGTCTGCATATCTCTTTTGATATTAGAACACATAAATTTAGTCACTCCTCAGTCACTTCAGCCATAAATTGAGTTCTGGAAATTCTCTCAATTTGTTTGTGGTGCCATCTAAGTTCAAGACATCAGGGATGAATTTTCTGTTCTGTAATCCCCCGTTTGCTTTGTCCCCTCACACCTGCAGACTCTCTCACCCAGATCTATATAGCTGGTGTGTTCCCTCTATTAGCTCTCCCAACCCAGACACCAGTCTAATCACTGGTTCTTGCACCCTGCATTCACTACATCCTAGCTAAGTGACATTTTAGCTACTCCTCTCTCACATAACCAGGTTTTGTTTTGTTCTTTTTTTTCTTCTTCTTCTTCTTCTTCCTCTTCTTTTCTTCTTCTGCTTCTTCTTTTTGTGGTATTGGGGCTTGAACCCTGGGATTTTGCCCTGAGCTATATCCCCATCCCTTTTTCTTCTTTTTTACAGATAGGTTCTCACTAAGTTATTAAGTTATCTGGACTGGACTTATACTTGCCATTCTCCTGCCTCTGCCTCCTGAAATGTTGGCCTTAAGGGCACACGCCGCCATGCCTGGCTGCCCTGTGTCTTCTTCACAGTTAATGGAAATTTAGAACTTCTCTAAGCAATTCAGGAGCCTCAAAACTTTTAATGAACTCATTTGAGACCTATTCTGACTCTTAAAATCCACACAGCCAATTCTATTTTCTGTTCAAATATCAGGCAGATAAGGGAATTTCCCCAAGGCGCTGTTCCTCACATGGGAAGCAGTACAGTGAGCTCCATGTACATACTTGAGACCCTAAATTCAGCTGTTTATATTGACACACACCATCTGACCCCTGGAAGAACTTCTCCTAATTGAGGCTTGGTGCAAAGCCCACAGAACATCTAATTCTCCAAAATGTCCCATCACTCGACCTTGTTTATTAGAATATTTTAAAAGTTTAATATGTACCAGTTATTAAACAGTGGCTATTCTATTCTGTGCATACTTCTTAATCCAAGCCCCGTCAGTTTACTTTCTGTCTGGAATTAGAGAGACAAAAGCAAAAATAAAATGTTATAGCAAAAGGGTCACTAATTTACGTCACTGCAAATAAATACTGATTTTCTAGATATGGTCCTTCTGTTAGTCTCTCATGTGGAACTGTTTGAATGATTTAACCTTCTTGAGTGCTAGTTTCTTCATCAGTATTAAATTACATTGATTTTATTGTTGTTATTCGGAGCCTTTTGCATGCCAGGCAAACGCTCTACCACTGCTCTATAACCACCAAACTAGAGCCCTTTAGCAGCACTGATATTCAGTTATGGTATCTGGACAGTCTATAACATACTCAAAATCCAGAGATGACAAATTGTTTCCACAATCAGCTCCACACAACCTGAAGAGGATGGCCTTGTATTTTTCATATTAAAGTACTTTGAAAAGTTAAATGTACCATACAGCAGAACTAGGTGCACAGAAAGTTAATGTCTGGCAAAAGTTCTTTTACATCTTTCAGTAAATTAAATCCATGTCATCAATTTACTATTCCTATTTCCTGTAGAGAGGACAAAAATGAACTTTAATTTGTCATTCTCCTTCTAAATGTATTCCAGGTATTAGACCCACGCATTAACCTCTAACCTCTCAAACCATGTGTAATCTTCCACCATTTTTCCTTCTTGGGGCCAGGCAAGTGAAGCAGTGAAAACAAATGAGACTTTGGGCCAATGACAAGTGTAATCCTTGACTAAGTGTAGTCATTTTTATCCGTTGCTATTTTCACGTATTAAAACCTCTTTTGAGCCATTCAAATGAGGTTATTGCAAAAGATATTTTGAGCAACGGAAGTCTTATTTTCATACATGTGTACCTCCCAAATATATGTTTTGAAGACCTTTATCCTGCAATTATTCCTGCATATTATTTAGCAGAAGAGAGTTGGGGCTTGAGAGTTATACAAACTACACTAAATATGTGCTTGGGTCTTGCTACTCTGTGGCCTTGGCCCAGTGGCTGAGCTCTTTGAACTTCAATTATTCCTATTTATAAAATGTTAGTGAAAAATATAAACCTAGATATTGTGAGGATCAGAGATCAGAATTAATTCATGGTATATCAATACTGTGCTTTGTGTATTGTGGATCCTCAAAATTTTCTCAATGATTTCTCTTACTAGGGCTGCCCATGAGTTGTGAGGGCATCCCATGCAAATATTTTGTTGGGAGCTCCATCTTTATAAATGATTTGAGTTAAAACATTTTCAATAAAACTTAATGGCACATGTGAGACCTAGTGCTCCATTGATGAAGATTTAGTCAAGAGGGAAGACATACTTACATAACTGTTTATTGCCCAATCGGTGCATATGAAAAATTTTCCTGGTATCCAGATACTATCGCTTCCTGATAATTTCCAAGAAGCACCCTTTATGTCCTTTACTGTCAAATGCGCTATTTTTGTCTTACTTCATATCTCCCTCTGTGAAATATTGCATTATTATTACAGACACGATTATTACAGACAATAACATGCTTTTCAGAACATCTTGTCTCTGAATTTCCTAATAATATGTGTTTACTGTGGCTTATTCTGTAATTATTCACAACATTGTGTTATCCTTCTCATAGCCTGTGAATACTGGCCTCCAGTGACTCTGTCAGAAGTTGCTACTGAGCTTCACTGATAATAACCACAAATGCATTTGTGTTCAGAGTATGCAGAAAACTGTGACCAGTAATTTGTTTCTTGATCATGTTAAGTGTTTGTGGTGGACTTATTGTGGTCAACTGGGGCCAGAACGCCCAGCTGGAATGAGTTGTGTGGTTCTGGGCATAGAGGATCCACCTGAGGATTTTTGCTGATGCACCATAAAGCAGAATGGGAGCAGAAGATTGTTGGCAGGCTGTTTCCCAGGCGAAGCTCTTGCTGTTGTCAAGGATGGCTGCTGTTGCTTCAGGGGAGCTCTGGTCATCATCTTTGGTGCAAGCAGTGTATCCTGGTTCCAGTAAAGATTTCTTCAGCCATCATCTGCAGACACGGACATACATGGGACATTGCTGTGGGCTCCCAGCCCTTGATTGGATCTTTTGGGTCGCCGGTGCATAGATAGACATACGGCACTCTTCCTGCATTTGGCTTATGGGTGGCTATTGTAACTTATAAATGTCCTGTATTAAATCTGCTCTCTTATGAACCATTGGCTCTGAAAAAGTAACTAATACAGTGTATAATTTCAGATTATATAACATAAATGTAGAACATTCCCAACGATGTCACTCTAGACCACATGTAATCATGGCATTCCTAGAACATGATCTCTTTCAATTTTGTTCTAATTTCTGCTTTCCACACATGACCAACAGCAGTAAGAGGTATTCATGTAGAGAAAGAGCAGAATGTGCTCTTCATACAGCATAATTTAAGAACTCAGCAAGTGCTTAAATATGAGTCAACAGAGATTTTTGGAAAGGTCCATGGTGTCATGAGTAACCAAAGTCCCACAGTTTTCAAGCCCCCAGAGAAGATAAGCAGGCCCTCTGCAAGAGGGCTACCCACATGAAGCACCAAGCATGGAAGAGGGTTTGAGTGACCATCATGGGTGCCAGTGGTGGGCACACAGGATAAAGCATGACCACCGTACACTTGTTGCCCCTGCCTGACCAATGAGCTATCGCAGTTGAAACACAGTGATGTGTTTTTCAGTGTAGTCTCGGCAACATTCATGACCTCTCTACTGTGATAGAGGACTCACAGTGTCTTTATAAGCTCCTGGAGTTAGAGAAACATGCCGGTTTTATTTCAAGGCTACAGACTCAATTATCTACTGGAAAGACGATAAGAATTTGAGAAAAATTCTGCTGGTAGAAAAAAGAATTTTTCTTAGATAAAAAAATCAACTAAGTTGAAACTTTAATATCCCCATCTGTTTTGAAATATTTTGTATTCTGCATACAAACTCATGTATTTGAGGTACAGAATTAATATACCAGTCTAGCTACTTTGAAATTTCTATCATGCACATACCCCTAGTAATAAAGAAATCACATGTCGAAAAATAAAACAAACAGATTAAGCATTTTATCTTTTATCTTTAGCGTGAACTTGCTGCCTGGTTGACATCGTCTCTATTCTCTCTTTATCTTGTAAGATCTGGTCTTCCAGTTTTTGCCCACCACCATGTTACTACAGAAAAGTAGCTCACAAAGAGTGTCTGGTTATTTGGAACGTTAGTAATAGATGTAATTGACCCAGAATTTTCCATCTATGGCATGTGAAGGCAGGTTTATTTTTCAATTTAAGAATATGGGATGAATACTACAAAGTAGGTAATTAAAGAATTTTCTATTTCTGTTCATTAGCCTGAAATATAACCTGGCACTTTGCTTGGTCTTCATGAGTGCCCTAGGAAGAAAAACCTGTCAAAGTACTCACATACACACATACAAAAATAACAGTAATCTCTAACTCCTGCAATGTGCTAAGTATTATGGTAGTTCAGAGATGATGGGAAGAAAAGACTATCTGCTTTTTAAGTTCACAAAAAAGATAACAACTTATTCTGATGAGTTTCATTCTACTTTTCAAAAGTTATCCACCAGGCAAAAAGTAAACATCATTTCATCATTTTCTTGTAAGTTCTCACTCTTTTTCTGAACAAGTAAAATGTATAAGATACTCTAGAATCTGCAGTTTTAAGAAGTTTCACAAATTAAAAATTCTTGACAAGAATAAAATATAAAACAGTGAAATACATTTTCCATCCTAAGATGTTCACTCTTACGACCCTTTGCTCACCTGCACTAATCAAGCCTCTGTACCAGCCCCCTGACATCCTTGATAAAATCACAGAATATTATTAGCTACCACTCACTTCCTGCCTTTTCCACTAGATTTCTTAGCCTAGACTGACCAGCCATCAAAGTTGGTTTTAAAGATTCCAATGCTTCTCTTATCAATCTGTTTTTCTGACAGGCGAGATGGTGAAGTTCAAGGACCCTGGAGTGAGTTACAGATTTTTGGAAGCATGAGATTCCATATAGCATTTTTATCTTCCAGAATATTTTATCTTTCTTCAAATTATATCAAGAATTTTCTGATTATGTTTTGTCATTCCAGATCTGTATTCAGTCTTAGCTTAAATTACCTCTTCATCGTGCTATGATTTGGATGTGATTTTAAAAGTGTGTCTCTCAAGATCATGTTTTGGAGACTTCATTGCCAGGCTGGTTGTATGAGGAGGAGGTTGTGGGACCTTGAAGAAGTGGAGCCTAGTGGGAAATCTTTAGATCAACTGGAAACATGTCCTTGGAAGGAATTGTATGACCTCACTCACTCTCTGTCTTTCCATTTCAAGGGAATAGTTTTTCTGTTAATATCTCCTGCCTCTCCAAAGTTGACAGGTCACACCTACTTGTTTTACTGCCTAGTCCTACTCTAATGTGCCTTATTAGCAAACACAAAACAATGCACATCAGGATTCCACCCTCGTGTCTGGCATTCTTATCTCCTTTGGGTTGAACTATTGGAATAGCATCCTATCCCAGAGAATGTTGTCTTGGTGGAACATATGCTTCTAAGTGATCATTTGATCAACTGACTATTTCTGTTGCCATAGCAGATCGTCAGTAGTTACTGAGGCAGGAGATCAGCATGGACAGCTGGCTGGGCAAGTGGGCATGACCTGTTAATCACAAACATTCAGGACACATGCACAGAACAGTTCCCAAGCCCTGTGCCTGGAACCAATTAGAAAGTGCTATCTGCATCTCTGATGGAGTGAGGTCAAATAGGTTTTTGATAGGACACCCTAGATTGGACATCAGCCTGGACAATGGGATATACAAAGGACACTGGCCATTAACCTCATGGCCACTGCACTCTCTTTTTCTAAGTGACCTGCACTAATGCTATAGAGAATACTTCTTTTCCTACCTTAAATGAATGTAAACCCTCGCTGCCTTTAGAACTTGTTTTTGTTCAGGACAAGAATTTGGGAAGAACCTCTAGAAAGAACTCACAGCACCCCAGGCCCTGGTAAAACTATCTTCTCTTCCCAATATACAAGGAAGACTCATTATATTTACTCCATCTCCTCCAAAACCCAAATCCAGATGGCTCACATTTTTCTAAGGATCTATTGCCTAGAACCAAATTCTTGTTTCCAATTTTGTTAGATGTCTTCAGTCACAACCAACAGAAACCAATTCTGCCTAATTTAAGGCAAAAAAATAATTTAGAGGAAAACTATGTGGTTTGCAAAATCAAAAGAATAGCTAAAAGGCCAAATCTCAAGAAAGACTAAAATCAATAGTTTCAGATACTTGCTTAGCAAAGATTGGCTAGCATGGGTTATGGACATACTTCTATGTTTAAAATAGGATAGAAATAAATAACAATAGGTAGAAAAGGTATTATAGACAGCTAAGTTAGGTAGAAATATCATAGGCAGTCAGACAGGGCTGGGCCCTCAGTGGAGTCAATATACAAGAGGAGAGTACACTACAACTATGGCTAGAGGTGCATCCATTGAACTTCAGGCCTCAAAATAAGGACGGAATGACCAGAGCTACACCATTGCCTGAGGAATAAAAAATGAACTGAAGATTATATTTATCCGATCTAATAAAGTCTAGATAGATATTGGTCACCCAGGTGGATAACCAGGACCTCCAGATCCACCCCATCCTGGAACATCTTTATTCTTTCCTTGTCCATTTGCTCCGTAACCTACTTCCCCATTGGATCAATATTACCTAAGGGACTACACTTGTAATATTATTGGTTGATCATAATTTTCACCCACATTGTACACACCTCATGATTTTGCTCTATAAAACTTCCTCTAAAAAGTAGGCTTATTGTCAGCCCACTCTGGTCCCTCTTGTCTCTTGGAAGCTCTCTTTCTGTCTTTCAATAAATTTTCTACTCTTAACCTCCTTTGTTCCTTGGAACTCATTCTTTGATTTTGGGGAACATAAACTCGGCATAACTGACATCTACCAGGTTGAGAGTTATATTTTTTTCCCCTATAACAAAGGGACAAGAAAATTTGTAATTTTAAAATTATACTTTAAAAATCCCGGGGCTTTAAGACTCAAAATTACCCAATTATTATCATCATCATCATTATTATTATTATTATTATTATTATTATTATTATTATTATTATTATTATTATTTGGCCTATCCAAGCTACTCACTCCTAAATTCTCAAGTTTTAAAAAATACAAAGTATTAGGCCTGTGCCTTTCTCCTGTAAAACAGCCCTTTCACCTGTGAGTGGGAGTTGGTTTTCACCCATAAATCAAGCTGGAGCTCTCTATAGATTAACAAATTCCATAGATCGCTACCGGCCAAAACTCATACATATACCCAGCCCTAGACAATAAAGTACCTTACCCCTCCAGAGCCTGCACTCCCTTCTGACTGTGTATTTCTAAAATTCTTCTTAATAAACTTATCTGTGCCTTTCACCAAAGCTTTCTGAAATGCTTTTTCATGAAGTCAAGAATATATGCCATGGTCGTGTTACAATTGAGTGGGCCAGAAATAGTCCAGGACCTTGTGTACAAGGAGGAAAGAATTCCAAGCGCACACTTTGTAGTAGGCAGTTGTGTTTATTGGAGATCTCCAGGAAGGCAGCAGCCCGGACAAGGGAAAGGGAAAAGAGTAGGAAGGGCAAAAGGGTAGGTGCAGTCAAGTGGAAGAGAATAGTGTGCAAATGGTAGTGGAATGCAAAGGGGTGCTGCTAACTCAGGTTCCTTGGATTTACAGGGTAGCCGTCTGACTTCTGAGTGCCTCCCACTGATAGGCTTTTGTTATGATGTTTTGTACTTCCCCTAAGAAGGTAGGGAGTGTAGATAATCCTTAAAATGTTTATATTTATAGTTAAACTTTTGGGGAAGGGAGTGGCTCACTCAGCTCCTTTGTTTCTAACTGTACTAGTTGTGAGACCAGGAAATAGAAGGGAAGATAGGCAGATCAGGGTAAGAAGGCCTGAGTAAACTAAATGAGTAAATTAAGCAAGTAAATTGAAGACTGGTTTCTAAATCAGGTAAGGATAAGTCTTGGGATATTAGAATGCAAAGGCCAAAAGACAAGTCCCTGAGTAAACTCAAAAATGCCTCAAAGGGCTGGAATGCAAAGAACAAAGAAATAATACAGCCTGCTTTCCAGACATCAAAAGCCTGGTGTCAGCAAATAGCAGCGATTGCCTCCCTGTATTCTCTCACATTTCCCTGTACTGTTTTTGCACCAAAGACAGCATAAAAGGCCCTGGATTTAAATTTCTACAGCATCCATCTTTTGGAACTCCTCCTGACAGCAGGACCGTTCCTTTTTTCTTTCTAATAAACCATGCCCACTGCTTGCTGTGTCTTCTTCCCCTGTCACCTCAATCTTTGTCACCTTCAGGAAAATAATCCAATTAAAGAGAGTGAGCGTGTTACAGTCCGGGATGTGTTGAGGTGCCCACTCAGTACAGTCACTTGTTGATGAGGGGTAGACTTGGACAAATATTCTCTCCAGAGTCACGCAAATCAGGAAAGGAGCAAGCCCCACTCCACTCGCCAAGAAGTATACATACATAGGGACATGCATAAAAGTCTGTCCAGTATACATAGAAAATGAGTAAGAATTCTTACGATTTGCCCAGTAATTCTAAAAAAAAAAAAAGCTTGACTATTCAAATGATGATAAGTGCTCTTAGTTCAAAGGCATACCTTAGTTGTCTAGTCAGACTTTATGTAATTATTTTCAGTGCATAGTTTCAGTACACTCTCACTTCCAAAACTGGATCCTCACTCACAACTGGCTCACTGTTCACAGATAAAAATGTTAGGCAAATTTTGGAAAATATTGTATTATAGTTCAACATGTTACTTCAAGTTCCACTGAAGGTGCTAATATTATAGGCAGCTAAATTAGATAAAAAAAATAAAATACAGTCAGAAAGGCTCTGGGCTCTCGAGGAAGTCAGTGCAAAAATAAAGACATCAGAATTGTGGTTGGAGGCATATTTGAAGAAAGCCATGTCTCAAGATAAAGATACAATGGTCAGGCCTACATGCCTCCTTAAGGGATGAAAAGTAAGTTGGAATTATACTATAATTAACATCACCTGGTCCAGGAAGTCCAGCTAGGCATCAGTTGTCCAGGTGGGTTACCAGAACATCCAGATCCATTTCTTCCTAAAAATGCCTTTGTTGGGGCTGGGGATTTAGCTCAGTGGTTAGAGTGCTTGCCTCACAAGCACAAGGCCCTGAGTTCGATCCCCAGTGCCAAAAAAAAAAAAAAAAAAAACACAAAAAAATCCCTTTGTTCTTTTTATGTACAGTTGTTATGTGACCCATTTCCCTACCTGATCAATATTAGCGAAGCAGCTATACTTGCAATCCTATAGGTTGGTTATAGTTTAACCCACACAGTACCCACATTTGCTGTATAAACTACCCCTGACAAGGGGCAATCCACTTTTGGAATCCCTTCTGTCTCTCAGGAGCTATCTCTCAATAAACATTTCTTACTCTTAACCCTCATCATCTTTGGGGTTTATTTTTTTATTTTAGAGGATGAGCTCAGCGCATCTGACATCCCTGCCAAATTTCTTATTTGGTGATTTCTTATTTATCTGCCTAGAGGTACATGTCAAATGAAGGTGGGATGGAAGGAATAAAAACTAGGCAGAAGCAAAATAAGGAAACACATACTTTTTAAAATTCTAATGAAAAAATAAAACACTTCATTCCAAAATAATAAGAGAATAACTATAATTAATATATGTGAATCAAAATCTTAAAAGAACTTCTTAGAGTACAACACCTGGACCAAAAACCTCTCACAAAAAACAGATAATAGCAGAAAATTTTCTTTTCAATGATCTAAGAGGAACCAGATTTGTAAATAAAATGAGTTAGCATATATATTAAAATATTCTTGAAACAAAGAAATGGGTAATTTAGGGACTTACTTGAACTTCTCCCTACATCCTATTTATTGATATTCTATTTTGCTCCATCTATCTCTCTCTCTATCTACTATCTATATCTATCTATTATCTAACTCTCTCTCTCTCTATCTATCTATCTATCTACCTATCTATCTGTCTACTGTCTATCTACCTATATCTACTTTCTCATGTAAGAGAAACCATACAATCTTTAAGCTTGTGTGTCTGATTTATTTCACTTAACTGCAGCTTCAGGATACAATTCCAGTTTTTTTGTTTGTTTGTTTGTTTTGTTTTGTTTTGTTTTTTCCTTTTCTTCCAGAACACAATGATAGACAATTCTGAGACAGGAGTTTGGGGTGTAGCAAAACTGGCTGAGCAGGTAGCTATGACCTGTTAATTACAAAATCCCAGGATACACTCACAGAAAAGTTCCCAAACACTGCACACAGACTTCTCCTGAGAACTTGAGCAGGTTTTCCACAGGTTGGCCTAGACCTGACATCAGCCTGAAAAGCGGGTTATACAAAAAAGACAGTCCACGTTGACCTTTTGCCACTGTGTTCCTTCTTGTATGGCAGCCCACCCTCATATTGTAGGGTGTACTTTTTTTTTTTTTTTTTTTGTGGTGCCGGGGATCGAACTCAGGCCCTTGTGCTTGCAATGTAGGGTGTACTTTTTGCCTTTTATTTGGCTCCAACTTGCTCTGCAGAGCCTGTTTCTTTTTCTACCTTTAATAAAACTTTGCTGCCATTCGTGTTGTCTTGACCAATTCATTGCTCAGGACAGAAGAAACTAGGAACCACCTCTGGAAGAAGACTCTAGCACCCCAAAACCTAATAACAATTCCTTTTCACCTGCAGATGGATTCAACCATTCATTTTTACTTGCAAATAGTCTTCTTGAGGTAGGAGTAGGGCCTGGCTAAGGCTGGCTGGGAGGGGAACGTGACCTGGGGGAGTGGCTTGGACCTGATGTCAGCCTGAGGCATGATTTTCAAGCATCAGCCCTCTCATGGACTGTAGGGAGTTCTCACGAGATTCCATGGGAACTCCATTCGATAAATAGTAGCAACACGGGAAGCAAGCACCCCTTCTTCTCTACTGCACCACCGGGGGAGGTGCTCTCCCTTTTCTCCCCCATGGAAGATGATGGCTGCGTTCCCAGCACCACTGCTATCATGCCTTTCTCACAGGAACCCCTACCGTGCCCTATAGGCCCAGTACACATTTTGCTGTATCTATTGTTATGCTCAACTTTGCTTTTCTTCTTTTCTCTATACTTTTAAATAAAACTTTAGAACTACTTTTTGCCCCCTCATTCAATTCTTTGCTTGAAGAGGGGAAGAACCCAGGAATATCGGAACTCACTCAATAACATTCTTACATCTGAGAATAGGTCACTTTTCTCCTGTAAATTAGGATTTCCCTATGAATGGACTGGGAATGGGCCATTCTCCCCACCTACAAAACCAAGACCACAGATTTCAACCATAGGCCACCTTGTCACCTGTAAATTAGGGCACCACCAAAAACATATAAAGATTATCTTACTATGGGTGAGTCATCCTCCCCAACCCAGGTAACTAAGACCGAGACAATGGATTATCAAATTCCACAGATTTCCACCACCAAAAACACATAACTATTCCTGGTTCCAAACTGCAGTGTGTGTCTCATTTCTCTGAGCATTTCTACACTACTCTTGGGCCCTAAAATCTCTGCCTAACAAACCCTTCCCATGCCTCTTACTGACATATTCTGAAAATTCTTTTTCCATGACTGGAATCAGCAAAACTGTAAACTTATTCTACAAAAGAGGGGGCCATGTCAGCCTCAGAAAAATCTCAAACCCATCCCAGTGACAAAATTGCAAGACAAAAGCATATATTTTAGCTAATGGATTGCTATACTACTAACTTCCTATGTACTTTTTCTGTCTCTTTTGTTTGTGTGTTAATAAAAGAGTTAGATTCTTCTGCCATGGTAATGTTTTGGAGTATTTTTCCTACAAAGTATTATAGACAGCGAAGTAAGGTAGAAATATTATAGGCAGTCAGACAGGGATGAGCCCTCAATGGAGTCAATACACAAGAGGAGAATCTGCTACAACTATGGCTGGAGGCGCATCCATTGAAGGTCAGGACTCAAGATAAGGCTGAGGGATAAACAATGAACTGAAGATCACACTCATCTGATCTGATAAAGTCTAGGTCACCCAGGTGGGTGACCAAGATCTCCAGATCCAGCTCACCCTGGAATGTCCTTGTTCTCTCCTTGCCGATTTACTACGTGACTTTCTTCCCCATTGGATCACTATTACCTAAATGACTACGCTCGCAATATTATTGGTTAATCATCATTTTGACACACATTGTACCCGCCTCGCAATTTTGCTCCATAAAACTTCCCCTGAAAGGTGGGCTCCTTGGCAACCCACTCGGGTCCCCTCCTGTCTCTCAGGAGCTCTCTTTCTCTCTCTCAATAAATTTCCTACTCTTAACCTCCTTTGTTCCTTAGAATTCATTCTTCAACTTCGGGGAACATGAACTCAGCATAAGTGACATCTAGCGGGTTGGGAGTTATATTTTTTTCCCCTATATCAAAAGGAAATGGATATCATTGGTCACTGTGTAGGGAAAGGGCAGGGAAAAGGTAGTGTTACAGTTGGGTGGGCCAGGAATAGTCCAGGTCCTTGTGTACAATGAGGAAAGAATTTCAAGAGCACACTCTATGGTAGGTAGCTGCATTTATTGGAGATCTCCAGGAAGGTAGCAGCCAGGCGGAGGGAAAGGGACAAGGGTATGTTACGTCTGGAGGTGGACTGGGAGCTGCTGCCCTGCTAGGAAATATACTTCCTGGATATCATAAATCCAGCTACAGTAAAGAATTAAAGAAACCAAGTTTAAATTAAGAGAAGACAATTTATTTAGATGACTATTTATTTAAAAGTGGGGGAAAGGGGGAAAGGGAAATGATAGATAGCTACTCGATGAGTAGGGAGCATTCGAAAGTGAAATACTCATGTACCCTTCCTTGTAGCCCCTTTTTATTGAGGTTCTTTCCTTGGGTCGGCCCTTGGAATCTGATTGGCTCTTGGGTCACCTCTGCCTCAATTTCCCTCAGCCCTGTGACCTTTGTCTTTTAGCAGAGGGCAAAATTATGGGCAGGTGGCTTAGGGCCAGGTTATGTAGGTCTAAGAATCAAAAGGGAGAGTTTGTTTTCTCTATGTTAATCAGATTACCTGGGGCCTTCCTGGAACCAGTCTCTTTGCCTTTGTTGCCTTAACTGTTGGAATGTAGCTGCCTTTATGTTTCTAACTATTTGATTATACCTCTCTGGCTTTTAGAGTCTAGTTATAGAGGTCAAAATTATCTGAATTTTTAATAACATCTAAGGAGGTCTTTACCCTATCTTTTCCCTATCTATGGGGACCCCTGTCCCTACAGGTAGGAAGGGCAAAAGGGTAGGGGCACACAAGTGGAAGAGAATGGCGTGCAAATGTGGTGCGAATGTGGGGAAGGGGGCTGCTAACTCAGGCTCCTTGGTTTACAGGGAAGCATCTCTGACTTCTGGGTGCCTCCCACTGAGTGTCTCACTGGCATCAGAACCCTGCCCCCTACGGTGGGGGATAGGTTTTGTTATGATGTTTTGTACTTCCCCTAAGAAGGTGGGAGTGCAGAGAATCCTTAAAATGTTTATATTTATAGTTAAATTTTGGGGAAGAGAGTGGCTCACTCAGCTCCTTTGTTTCTGACTGTACTAGTAGGGCGAAGGCCTCATTGAGCATTATTAAAAGTTAATAAACACTTTTGACCTCTACAGCCAGACTCTGAAAGGCAAAGACAACTAAAGTCCATTAATTAAAAACACAAAGGTAGCTAGATTCCAACAATTAAAGAGACAAAGGCAAAGGAACTCGTTCAGGAAGGGCCCCAGGTAGTGCTGTGGCAGCCCACCCCACCCCACCCCACCCCACCCCGACATAAATTCAGGAGACCACAGATAACTGCAGACTGGCACCTTCCATGTTTGCATGACAACCAGTAAGGGCCATGCTAAGGAGGGCTGACTTTTGAGCCCTGGCTTATAAGAAGGTAAAGATAAACAAGATTAACCAAATAAACACAACAGACATCCCCAAAGAGTGAGATAACTACATTCTTAGGCAAAGTAGGTGAAAATTGTTGTAAGCAATACAATCAACCAATGCCTGTGTTATCCAATGGGTTTTGATATTCCTGGGTTCTTCCCCTCCTCAAGCAAAGAATTGAATGAGGGGGACAAAAAAGTAGTTCCAAAGTTTTATTTAAAAACACAATAAAATTGAGCATAACAATCTGCAGTCATCATCTTCCATGGGAGGAGAAAGGAAGAACTCCTTCCCGGTGGCGCGGAAGAGAAGGCCCTTGCTTCAGGTGTTGCTACTATTTATCAAAAGGAGTTCTCGTGGAAACTCACAAGAACTTCCTGCAGTCCAGCTGAGGGCTCGTGCTTGAAAATCACGCCTCAGAGTGACGTCAGGTACAGGTCATTCCCACAGCCCACGTTCCCTTGCCAGCCAGCCTTAGCCACAGGCTATTCCTATTTCACCTATACTCAAATAAGGTAAAAAGTTGTGTATCCAATCAATGGATTTAGTTTGTACCCATCTTAATGGGGCAGAGTTTCACAAATAAATTCTTCTTTCTTTGTTTGGTCTTTGCTCAGTCTGTGGACTCAAGTCTCCCGAGTCAGTGTCAACACTAAAAGAGCTGCTTTTCTTGTGACCATGTGGTGCCTTGTTTCTTTGGTATTATCTACTCTCCCACACCAGTGTGATTAACATAAGAATCATAACTTCCCCTGATTTAATCCTTAAATCCAAATAACCTGTGTTTAAGGCCCCCACCTATAATCTCACTCTCCACCAAAAGACAAGGAAAAGTCACATGGCTAAGAGAAATCTAAAACAAAGGTGACCGACACGCCCAGGAGCCAATCAGATTCCAAGATCCAACAAAAGGTGAAACCCAATGAAAGGGGCTGCAGGGAAGTGTTACATCCCGAGATGGGCTGTGAGCTGCTGTCCTGCCAGAAATTGCAGCTCCCTGTGATCATAAACCCAGTACAGCAAAGAACTAAAGAAACTGAGTTTCAACTGAGAGAAGATAATTTATTTAAAGTTGGCAAAAAAGGGGGAAAAGAGAGATGATAGATAGCTACTCGTCGAGTAGGGAGCGTTCAAAAGCGAAATACTCATGGACCCTTTCCGTAGTCTGTTTTTATTGGGTTTTTCCTGTGTTGCCCATAGAATCTGATTGGTTCCTGGTCTTGTCTGTCACCTTTGCCTCAGATTTCTCTTAGTCATGTGACCTTTCTTTGGTCTTTGGTAGAGAGTAAGATTATGGGTGGGTTATGTAGATGTAAGGACCAAATAACGTCCAATGAGGCCTTTATCCTACATTTTCCCTACCTGTGGGAACCCCGTCCCTACAAAAAGGCCCACGAGTACTTCGCTTTTGAATGCTCCCTACTCAATGAGTAGCTATCTATCATCTCTTTTTTCCCCCTTTTCCGCCATCTTCAAAAAATTGTTTTCTCTTAGTTTAAACTTGGTTTCTTTAATTCTTAAATATAGCTGGGTTTAGAATCACTGGAAGCTACATTTTCTAACAGGGCAGTGACTCACAGTCCACCTCCAGCTGTAACAACTGAAACACCATCATGCTGTTCAATCTTGGAAACATTTCTCTTATGTAGGGCCACAGCTTTCCCCTGTGATCCATGCTGTAGTTTAGAAGAATGACCCCCTTCTTCGACATAATAAGAAAAGCCAACTTCTGAGTGAGAACAACTTTGAAAGAACAAGAACAGAACCTCAGCTGCCCCTGGCTTTATGACCTGTGCTTAGTACAGTTAGAAACAAAGGAACTGAGTGAGCCAGTCCCTTCCCCAAAAGCTCATCTATACACATAAACAATTTAGGGATTATCTATACTTCTACCTTCTTAGAGGAAGCACAAAATATAAACAAACATCTTAAGAATTATCCAGGCTTCTATCTTTTTAAAGGAGGGACAAAACGTAATAACAAAAAGCCTAAGTAATCGGCCCACCCGAGGGGGCAGAGTTCTGATGTCAGTAAGAAACTCAGTGGGAGGTACCTAGAAGTCAGAGATGGCTACACTTTAAATTCAAGGAGCCTGAGTTAGCAGGGCTGCTGTTCCCTTTTTGCTCTTCACTGGTGTGTGCCTTTTGCTCCTACCCTTTTTGCCCTTCCTGCCTTTTTCTCTTTCCCTCATCCCAGCTGCTACCCTCCCAGAGATCTCCAATAAATACAGCTACCTACTGCCTACTGCAGAGCATATGCTTGGAATTCTCTGCTCGTTGTACACAAGAACCTGGACTATTTCTGGCCCACTCAACTGTAACACACTTTTGCCCATTACATAATTTGATTTCACATTCATGGTGGTGATATAGGGGAAAAAATATTACTAACTTCCAACCTGCTAGATGTCAGTTATGCTGAGTTCATGTTCCCCAAAATCGAAGAATGAATTCTAAGGAACAATGCAGGTTAAGAGTAGGAGAATTTATTGAGAGAGAGGAAGAGAGCTCCTGAGAGACAGGAGGGGACCCGAGTGGGTTGCCAACGAGCCCACTTTCAAGGGGAAGTTTTATAGAGCAAAATCATGAGGTGGGTGCAACTTGGGTCAAAATTATGATCAACCGATAATATTAAAAGTATAACTGTCCAGGTAATATTGATCCAGTGGAGAAGAAGATCACATAACAAATGGACATTCCAGGATGGGGTGGATGTGGCGATCTTGGTCACCCACCTGGGTAACCAATGTCTATCTGGACTTTATCAGATCAGATGAGTATAATCTTTAGCTCATTGTTTATTCCTCCGACAGGGGTGTAGCTCTGGTCATTCCATCCTTATCTCAAGGCCTGACCCTCAATGAATGAGCCTCTAACCATATTTGTAGTGTATTCTCCTCTTGTATATTGACTCCACTGAGGGCCCAGCCCTGTCTGACTGCCTATAATATTTCTACCTAACTTAGCTGTCTGTAACAGTAACTCTTTTCTTAGGTTAATTTAGATGGACTGGAACAAATTGAAGACTTTCCTTCTTGCTTGAAAACATCAGGAAAAAAGACCTTAGCAAATCCTGAATTAGAGTTATCCAATATGTTTATGTCCATTAAATTGTTGAAGAAAAGAGGCTGACAAGTTTTTAATATTATGGTACTTACCTTGAAATATTTTCTCAGAATTCACTGTGATGTATTGTATTTAATACAGTCAAGACTGAATACTGGTATGCTTGTGCTTTTCCAGAAAAGTACCTCCTGGACTTCCCCCACCCTTCCTGCATCTTGTCCTCAGCCCTTGCTCTTTATGTTGGAGATAAATTTTCTGGTGCTGCAAAGAGGACACAAGAAACAAGACTTTTGAAAAGTTTTTTTGGCAAGGGTTTACTTCTGCAGAAGGGTGCTAAACAAAGCCAGCCAGCACACACAAAAGTAGTCTGCTGGGTTTTTATTCCCTGAAGCACTGTGCTGTGCCCCCTTGGTGGGAGCATCCTCATAGAGTCTAACCCAATTGGATAGTTCTTACGGTGTCATAGACAGAACAGATCCTGTTCTGGGCAAACAGATCCTGTGACCCAAGAATCTCTTCGTTACACACAAAAACCTCTGGCAGTTGGACGGGCACACGGCCCTTTGTCTTAAATTGTCTTTCTAAGGAATGGTGAAACAAGCACGTGCACATTTTACAAAATAGGATTTTATAAAAATAGAGATTTGTATAAACTAGAGTTACCTTAAATATCCCCTTTGACAGAAAAGACTACCTTTCTCACATTTATTCTTCTTCTTGTTCTCCACAATGTGCTTGGGCTCTTTAGCCCACATCAGTTCAGGCTTTTGTGTCTTGGCAACTTGCCATCATCCCTCCATGTCGCTAATGTCTTCATGGACATCATTAGGTAATACTCCTTTCCTTATAACTGGCTCCTCAGGTCCATCTTACTGCATGCTTTGCCCTTTACCTGGTTTAGCCAAGCTGACTTCATTCTGGCTTCTTTTCCTTCCTTACCCAGGTTGGATGCAGGCTCACTCATTCACCTTCCTTTTAATGGTCCTACAAATTTATTTTTAGTTTCTACCACAACTACCCAAGTAAGATCTTTAAACTATTTTAGCTCAGTCATTCTCACATCAGGTTCTTATAACACTTTACAACAGTGGTTCTCATACCTGAAGCCACTTCAGGGAGTCGAAGAGGCAAAAAATTAATTTTATAATAATACTTTGGTGTCCCTTAGCTTTTTAAATTCTGATTTATTCCTAACAATATAGAGTTTTCTTGATTGAACACAAAAGCAAATATGAGAATCTGCTAACCTTGCATTAATGCAATTGGAAAAAAATTAAGATTATGCTATTCTTTTCACTAAGTATTTTACTTTTGGCATCTAATATGTATCCTGAAAATATTACTATATAATAAGTTTATTGTTTTATAAATGAACAAATAAATACATTTTAAAGATTTCAAAGACTATGTGGCAAAATATATAGATATAATACATAATAACAAAGCTCCATAGGGGCTTCATGAGTGTTAGGACTGTAAAGCTATTCTTTTTTTTTTCTTTGGTGCTGGGGATCGAACTCAGGTCCTTGCACCTGCTAGGCAAGTGCTTTACCTCTGAGCTAAATCCCCAACCCCTGTAAAGCTATTCTAAAACCAAAAATTTTGAAAACTGCTCTTCCAAATTGAGATAAATTCCAAATATTTGGGGAGAATGAAGTGCCTGCATCCTTCTAAATCCAGATATGGTGCCCTATAGAAACTGGATGAGAGAGTGTGGATTTCAAGATACAGAGGCATGAGGAAAATGCATTGGACCTCTGTGAGTACTTGGCATGTGAAGAATAATTTATGTAGTAGATGTGGCCCAAATGCTCCAGGGTATGTACAGAGCATGAAGAAAATTAGAGCTGATCTCAGGAAACAGCAACCTAAAACCATGAACATTTAAAGCAGTGTCCAAATAAGATGTCCAAAGACAGAAAGTGAGAAGAATAAAATATCATGGAAAATATCAAAGAATAGAACATCAAGTGTCCTATATGCTAAAATGTCAAATGAGAGGAAAACTCACATTGCAACAGATAGGGTCTTTTTGAACTCAGTGAGAGACTAGGGACCTTGTAAGTGGGGGGTTGGCAGAAAACATTTAAATTGCTTTAGATAAATAGAAAATGAAAAGTTTGAGATAGCTACTCTATCGAGATATTTAAGAAAAAAATTGTAGAGAATCATGGTTACTTTGGCATTGTTTCTTTAGAGGCCACATTGTAACCGAATAATGAGTGGGTTGTAGATCATTAACTTTCCACCTTGTAAGCTCCCATTGTCAGGTAGCTCCCTTTTGTGCTTTTTTTTTGGGAGGGGGATGCTGGGGATCGAACTCAGGGCCTGTTTGTGCTTGCTAGGCAACCACTTTACCACTTGAGCTAAATCTCCAACCCCTGGTGGCTCACTTTTAAAAGTGGCACACGAACTAAATGTTTGCAGGTTCTGGGTTGCCGCCCTTTCCCTCTGGAGTTAGATTCCAGATTCTTCTCATTTCGAACAAGAAATTGAACAAAATGAGCAAAATGCAGTGGCCAAGTTTATTTGAGAAAGTAAAGGTGAAGAGTGGAGGCGAAACTGGCTCTGCAGAGCAACCTCGGGCTCAGTAAAGAGAAAAAGAGTGTAAAAGCGAAAGTAAAAGTGCATGCTGCCTCCGACAAACGCAATGTGGGCTATTGTTGGTGTGTCATGTATATAGTCCAAATCTCAAGGAAACCTGCGAGAACTTCCACAGAGAGATCCTGAGAGGGGGTGCTGGACCCCGTAACTCAGGCAGGCATCAGGTGTAGGCCACCCTGTTGAAAACCTGCTCAAATTCTCATGAGAAGTCCATACGCAGGGCTTTGGGAAATGGTCTGCGCATGTGTCTGGGATCTTGTAATTAGCAGGTCATGCCTCCGATCCCGACCAGCCTTGCCACGCCCATATCGCCTATCTCCCTACTGTGCCTACATCAGTTAGACCATCTCACCGTCTGACACGTTTTAAAGAATATCATTTGTTCCTTTACCCCAACATAACATCAAAAGTTACTTTCAAGCACAAACATATACATATATATAAAATTCTGATCCTCTTGACCAATAACAATAATCAATCTTTAAATATTTATTAATTTTGCCCAGAAAAAACTGTTCTAGCAATGCCAAGGGCACTGGACCTTGTCCAACAAAACCATTGCATCAGTCTTCGAACCACACATGGCTGTCCTTAGAACTGAGATGAGTGGACAACAGAGCCACCATGACCTGATGAAAGCATTCCTGGAATTACATTTCCAGGCTCTTTCTCCATCGGTTCCTCCTTCTGGGTGACAGACGCCCATACCGTACTCGTGGAATGAAAATACTTACTTTAGTGAACCGGCAGCCAGCTGTGCGTCTCAGTAGCTGCCCCGGGGAGACACAGGAAACGATCTGATCCTCGTGTCCACCCACTTGGTAGACAAACAGCGAAGGTGTGTGCACGTGTATTGAAGTAACAACAGGCAAGTTTTTACTCACCTCAGGCGTCGTGGTACACTTTCATGTCTTTATAATTTGGCTTACTGAGTGTTTTCTTCTAATTTTTTCTTACAGAATTTGCCCAATCCCGTACAATGCCACATGAAAACCTGCTTTTACAATTTTGGGAGGAGGTTGAAAGTGAGTCACCCGGTGACTCAGCTCCCAGTGATGACTTGGATTATGTTAGCCAAAGAATTTGCGACAGTGAGATGGCTATGACAGATAGAGAAGTACAGAACAAAGACCTTGGTTCAGATGAGGAAGAAAATAGTAATGTAAATAAATATTTGCCTAGTCAGAATGCTAGAAAATGATCAGGGATACCTGAACGATCCAGTGTTACAACTAGGTCAGGAAACATTATTAGGTTCTTGCCAAGGTGAAACCTATTGGACAGAATGCCAGCACTGTGATGGAATGTTGGCAACTCTTTCTAAAGGACAATATGCTACAAAATGTGGTGAAACGCTCTAATAATGAAATACAAGGAAAATTTTCTATATGCACCAATGGCGGTACTCAAAACTATATTTATCATGACGCCTCACGATCTGAAATAAAAGCCTTCGCAGCAGGACTGTATCATTCTCATCCTCAGAATCTAAAGGATGCAATGCCATTGAATACAAAGCATAACACAGAATTGTCAGACTCATGGAAAATATTGTTTTGCTTAATGTTAACAATAAAGAGTCAAGAATAATTTCACACATTGAGAAAGGTTGATGAGTTTCTAATTCACTATGTATTATTTTGTTTAAAGTTGTAAATTTATAGAGTAGTAGGCAGTCACATTTTACTTTATGTACCATAATATTCCAAAACCAAATAAAATTATTTTTTATTGTAAAAAAGAAGAATCTAAAGGATTTATGGAGAAATGACAGATGTGGCATTGTGATTTTTAGAACAATTATGACACTCAAGAGATTCTGTTTCCTTCCACATTGCCTACATTTTCACCAAGAAAGGGAAAAAAATCCAACAATTTGGCTAATATTTGGTCATTTTTTGAAAGGTTTGTTTTGAACCTTCGAACTATTCATACACCATCTGAATACATGACAACTGACAAACAACTTGCATCATTTCGTGGTAGTAGCTTTTAAGAATATATCTCAAATAAACCTTCCAAATATAGTCTAAAAATATATTCTGTAGTAGATGTAAAGGCATTTTACACCTTGAATTTAGAAATTCACATTGTGAATGTTATTGGACAGACTAATTGCACCTATTTCAAAAAGTAACCAAAATGTCACATTCAGCAATTGGTTTGCTAGTTCCCTGCCACTGACGCCCCATTTGCTAAGAGAACACCCGTTGAGCAGCACAGAAACTGTTCTCATGAACAAAGTGGAGATTTCCCCCAAAACATGTTGCAAGTTCACAATAGAGAAATGTGTAGTGCAATCTTTGGATTTCAGAAAGACATAACATTGGCCTTGTATATGGTGAAGAAAAACAAAGATTATAAAATTGATAGTGAAGTCGGGTGTGGTGGTATATCCCTGTAATCACAGCACTCGGGAGGCTGAGGCAGGAGAATTCTGTGAGTTCAAGGTGAGCCCGTGCCACACAGTGAGTTCCAGGCTAGCCTGGACTACATAGTGAGACTTGTAATCCTCAACACAAATGAGTCCAGAAATGGTCACATTTGACAATGAAACGAAATCAGAGTAGACGTTGTTGAACAGTCATGCAGCAACCATGTCACTCAAAATACAAAGCACTGGCCAATTGTGTTTTACTCAATCCTAAACATGTCATGCATAGTTTCATAGTTTACAAAGAAAATGACAAGCACAAAATACTATGAAGAAATTTTCTTACAGGATTGGAAATGGAATTGAAAACTAATCAATTACAACAGAGGAAGAAAATTATGTATCTGCCTGAAGAACTCCACAAAAGAATTCTGGAGCAGACCCATGAACAGATACGTGCAACGTCACAAGAACCTCCTAAGGAAATGGGAAGACCAGTAAGATGCCACGTATGTCCTACCAAAAATGATACAAAAACCAAACACATGTGCTATCAGTGTAAGCAATACCCGTGTATGGAACATGCTCTTTCCCTGTGTGAAAACTGCCTTGGGTGTGATAATTGAAGTAAAGATTATTTTTGTGGCAGAGTTCTATTTGTATTTTCAGTATAGTTCATATAGAAATTTATTTCTGTTGTTATTTTTTAAATTTTATTTTAATGATACATTTTAGATGTACATAGTGATAACATTCATCACAGGGGATTTGTACCTGTACGTGACATATCTTGTTGCTTCTTTTTTTCCCATTCCCCTCCCCTCACCCCTCCTCCCTATTTCTGCTGTTATTTTTTAGATTTAGTAAGCAAACAGTTGATATTGAAAATGTTGAAGTTTACTCTAAACACTCAGTACGTATTTGATATTTTATTTCATTGACATTTTATTTACCTGCTAAGCGCACATTGTATAATATTATAAGAACCTCCTGACAAAACTGGAAAACCATAGAGATGAAGAGTATGTCCTGCCAAAACAGACAGAAAAGCAAAACCCACACGCTATCAGAGTAATGGAAACTTCTGTATGGAACATTCTGTTTTCATGTGTAAAGAATGCCTTAGGTGCAATCCCTAAAGTAAAGACTATTTTTGTGGTAGATTTTTGTTGGTATTTTTGTTGTAGTTCACATAGGAATGTATTTCTGTTGTTATTTTTTAGATTTCGTAAGCAAATAAACAGTTGATGTTGAAAATGTTGGGTTTTTTTTGTTTTTTTTTTTCTTGCTGGGGATTGAACTCAGGGCCTTGTGCTCACAAGTCAAGCACTCTGACCACTGAGCTAAATCCCCAGCCAAAATGTTGTTTATTCTAAACACTCATTACATACATAATTTAATATTTTATTTTATCGAAACTTTATTTTCCTATTAACTACACATTATATAGTATAATAAAACTCATAAAATTAAAATAAATCATTTATAGAAATGCTCCCCCCAAAAATAAGTGTGGGTGTTATACACCCACTTAGTGCTCCCTTTTAGGAACCTTAACCTGACACCACAGGGGGTCTACAAGCAAATATAAAAATCTCAGCCTTTCACCCTCACGGTGTGGTTCTCTTTTGGACTTACCTGATATTCTCTTACAGTGTATCAGTAAACTCTGAATTTTTTTTATATCTCCTGACTGTTGAGGAATTTGTGTACCACAGCGGCACCAGCCCTTCCCACTCTACTTTGTGCCTTGCACAGCAGTAGTAAGATAAGCAGGGCAGAGGAGAGAACACAGGAGTGGTGAGACTTTTATAAAAGGGAATATTAATGTCTAGCTCACAAAGTGGCTTAATAATGGTGCACTGTAATTATCTCCACATATCTTTGTTATATTTGTACCTTGAGTTAATGGCCTATTTAACATTTTCCTATATATATTCTCAGCATATGCTTCTTATTTGACAAATCAAAGGTACATCATACATAATTATTTCTAATTAGTTGATTAGCTTTTTTGGTGTTTCTTAATTTTAAAAACATGGCCATTAGCATCTCATAAAAAATGGACGCAAAGAGCTAGCTATAATCCTCTTTGGAGAAAAAGACAAAAATTGATATTGTAGGCAAAAACATATCACATAAAAATCTGAAAAATACAGAGCATTTTTAATCCTCAGAGTAAGATACATTGATATGTACTAACCACATCTGTTTCAGTTTGGTGATGGCAGGTGGAAGAGAAGAGACTTGCCCTGACGGTGTGGTGTGGTGAATCACCAGCTGAGAAAGGCTTTTTCACAGTTGTAAAGATGTACTCAATTTGTCTGCCTGTGTGTATCTAGGAAGAGTGAGCTCAAAATCCCAAAGGTACACTGTATTTATTAGCAGTGACTTCTTATTCCCTTTCTCCCTCTCTCCCCTTCTCTCTCTCCCTCTCTCTCTCTCTGTCTCTATCTGTCTCTGTCTCTCTCTCTCTGTCACTACTGGGGATTAAGCAAAAATTTTAGCACTAAACTACATCCTTAGCCCCTTTTTAAATTTTTATTTTGAGAATTTGAGACAAGGACTTTCCAATTCATGTCACCATCCTCAGCAAACAGGGATTTTTCAAAGATCTACAAAGTATTCATGAAGTGACATTATTACAGAAAATCATATGTTCAGAGGAAAAATAAAATGAGCCTTATCAAAAAGGATTGTATTTAAAATTTATATGTCCTGCTCATAATTCTTCAATTATTTTCAAGAGATTGCTCAAACATCTGTGTATAAAAATTCCATTACAAGCACAGGCACACAGAAGCCTGTATAGTTTCAAAAATAAAATGGAATTATGCACAACTGGGAAATTAGCAGCATGCTAATGATCATTTGTAAGATGGATTTGTTTTATTCATTTGTAAGATGGATAACTGGTGAAGTGAGAATTCTCTGCCATATCTTTTCATGAAAGAAATATTTTTTTTTTCTGAACTACCATCTTATTTTAAAGAGAACAGAGCCAATGACAGGTTCTTAAAATGTGTTAGTAGATGGTATCTAGCTCTAATTACTGTTGGCAACCACTCAGAACTAATAGACAATTAACTCAGTATGTAGGTAGCAAACAGCACGGACAGCAAACTCCAGCCTTGTTTGCGATGGCCATCTTCACATTCCTTATTGCCTATCGTCTTTCTAAGGTCATTTCGTATTAGGAGAAATGTCCACACTGTCTCTCCAGCGAGGGAATTAGATGTAACTTCTCATCTTTCCTAGCAGATAGCATGGAAGAGGGTATGTGACCTGAGTGCCACAGTCAGACACACCTGCTGGGCTTTCTATTCAGAAGCAAATGGTGGGAGCCACCCGATGTAGGAGGAGGGCACAGGGGCAACAGCTTCTGAGTTCCTGATGCAGAAAAACAATCAGCATAGTAGCAGAGCCAGGCAGGTGAGTACCTGGCATTTAGCACCCAAGAGAGACTCAGCACTGTTTCCTTGATGGTCCACTTCCGTGCCATGTTTTGGAACTCTTGTATCCCACCACACTCCAATGAAGCTTTTAGCCATCTGATATTCCTAAATACATTGCAGGTCTGATTTAACTAGTCGTTTTCTTGTTTGCAAATAAGTGATCTAATACCATGGTAACTCAGGAACTGATTAAAAAAAAAAAAGTCAAGCTCTAAATGCTTTTTGAGCTCCCAAATATTTATTGAAAAAAAATTATGTGAGTTCGATATTGGACATTGAAATTCTGAAAGGGTGATGAGACTGTGCAGCAGAGTACACGGCGCGTGTGGCCTATAAAGTTTTGTGTTCATGTCTTGACATCCCCATGACTCACTATGGATAAATAAGCTCTTTGATTCTCAACTGTATCACTTAGGATAGGCGATAATAATAACTAATGATTGCTAGCATTAAAAAGGATAATGTTTATAAAATATTAGTGCAACGCTTTATGCTTCAGACTGATTGACAAGGAGCTTTTCACTCAGTTATTGCTAATGCTACATAATATGGGTGAATTTTCAGTTGCAGAGAATGTAATTTACCCCAGCAGTTTTAAGTAGAAAGGGATTTGTTTTAGAGGATTAAAGCACTTCAGAATGTTGGAGCTAAAGAAATGGAGCTTCTGTGTACACAAACCCTGAAAATCACCTGCAGATTATGGGAACAAAGAAGCTGCTTTACTGCTTGTGACCAGTAAAATGTAGAATCAGTAAGTAATCTGACCACCAGGAGGCTTTTACTAAAGTTTCAGGCTCTGCCACTTGCTACTCAGAAAGAGAAGTAATCCCAGCACTCTGGGAGGCTGAGACAGGAAGATTGCAAGTTCGAATTCAGCCAGGACAACTCAGTGACTTAGCAAAACCCTGTGTCAAAATAAAAAAAAATAAAAAAATAAAAAGGACTGGGGATCCAGGATGTAGCTCAATGTGAAGGTCCTGGGTTCAATCCCTAGTAACACACATATGCACACACACACACACCACACAAATACACACACATACAAAATCAATATTCTAATTCTACCATCATAGCTTTCTTTGGCCCACTTTGGAACTTTATGTAAATAGAGCCATTTAACATTAAGTTTGTGAGAGTTGTAGCTGCTATTCTGTGCAGTGGCAGTATGATTGTTTTCATTGCTGAGTATTAGGGTGTGGTAAGCAGAATAGTGGCCCTGAATGATGTGAGGATCCTAATCCACTTAACCTGTGGATATTATAATACATCGGGGGTTGATTTGCATATGGAATTAAGTTTGCTGATCAATTTGCTTTAAAAGAGTGAAGGTATCTTAGGTCAGCTAGGGGAGCTCAAGTGTAATCATGAGTGATCTTAAACTTGAAAGAGGGAGATAGACAGTAGTTCAAAGAGATGATATGAGAAGAATGTGGCTGCCTTTGGTAGCTCTGAACACAGAGGAAGCGGTGCAGAAACCAAGGAGATCAATAAGGTATGAAATGCAGTAATAAAAGTGAATGTCCTCTAGAAGGGGAAAAAGGCAAGGAAAAAAGATTCTCCCTTACAGTCTCCCGCAAGGAAGGCACCTTGCTGACACCTTGATTTTAGCCCAGTGCATCCTCTGTTGGACTTCTGACTTACAGAACTGTAAGATAATAAACTTGTATTGTTTCAAACCACCAAATTTGTTGGAACTTTATAATGGTATCTGTAGAAAACTGAAGGTTTCTCGACCTCAGCACTATTGACATTTTGGGCCAGATAATTCTTCATGCAGACTCTCCTGTGTAACGTAGTATATTTAACAGCATCTCTGGATTCTACCCACTAAATGGTATTAACAGTCTACTAATTATAGTACTAAAAATATATTCCAGACATTGCCAAATACAATGACTTCTAGTTGAGAATCAGTACTGTTTAGTGTTTTATTTTATCAATACACTTCAATTTATTTACCCAACCTATTATTTAATATATTTGGTGTAAGAGATAAAAATATTTTTAATTGGTCCATGTTTCCTTTACCATTCTAATAAGCCCTTATTCTCAGACTTAGCTTGTTGAATTGGCAGACAAGGACATGTACACTGTAGAAAGACTCAAACCAGAGATAAGATTCTGAAGTAAGGGATAATTGCTGAACATGTCTTCCCAAAACCTGGGAAGTCAAAAGGCTAAAAATAACTATAAAGAAAAATACGGAGGGAGTAAGGGATAAGAAGGGAAGAGGGGGTTGGGGCAACAAGTGTGCACCAAAATAGATTGCTTGGGATAGACTGGGAACCTCAGATCTCCGGCCAGGGGAGATGGAGTGGATGGCCTCTTGTGAGGAATAAAAGCACACAACTTCTCAACTGGGGTGTGTCTGTGTGTCTGTCTATGTGTACTGGCACCACTCTTGCAAGAGTACGGATTAAAGTCTCACTTTTACTTGCCTCTGGAATCCGTTTCTTCTTGGTCTGGATGAGTAAATTCATTTCTCACAATTGGTGGCTTGCCTGGGAGATTCTGTGCCCATGTGGACCAGATCCCAGACAAGTGATTCTTGGGGACTCATGAGAAACCTCCATTCTCTTTAAAAACTGTCATAGGTAGACATCCGCAGTAGGGCAGGATGGAGCATTGTCAGGAAGAGGGCATGCGAGAAACCTCGAGAAAGGGGGATTGAATGCAGCTCTCAAGGAGGGAAACAAGAAATTATCAGAAGAGTAGCTATGCTTCCTTTGGAGGGAACCAATCCTCCTGGGTCAGGTGTAGCAACAGCAGAACAAACATCTCCAAATAAAAATTCTAGATGGAATAATAATGTTAAAAGTGACTGAAGCCAAATGCAAGATTTTTAAAAACTTAATATTCAAGAGGATTAAAGAGTCACACTACATCTCTAAGGCATCTGACATTCAACAAGAGAAGGAGGAAATCGCCTCTGCTATCTTACAAAGATTAAAAGGCCAAATGAGTAAATATTCCAGGCTGGATCCCAAGAGTCAGTTGGATGAGTTAATTTTCTGACTAAAACCTGGCCTGGCATGTCAAAATAGCTACAGAGATTTAAAGGGATGGAATGAGAAGCCAATTGAGGAGTTACTCAGAAAAGCACAGAAAGTTTACATTAAAAAAAACAAGGAGGGGGCACTTCAAAACCCAAACAGCAGCTGCCAGGTTCATTATAGAAAGATTATTAAAAGTAAGAAAAAAAGCATATTATAATATAATATTATAATCCAGCATGGCCAATACATCTAAGAGTGCACTCAGATTAAATATAACTTTTATGCGTTCTGTATATTATCTTGTCTTGTTCTCCTGAATGTTAATCTATTTTAATGACTGGTTAAGGTACTTGCAGCTGCCTCCTTAAAGATTTTTGAGCTCATATCAATTTAATTTTTCCTTTTATGTTTGCCCTTGTAAACTTCTGACTCTTAAGAGAATGAGTCAGAATGAGGCTCATTACAGCAGGAAGGCAAATAAATAGCCTTAGAGGGCAGTTACCAGTGAAAGTCTTAAACTTCATTAATATAAAGGTTACATGTGATTTAGGCTAATGTATATGTTTCTGGATATGTTGACTTTCAGACATATGTTAAACTCCAAAAAGTCCTGCTTAAGTTGACTTGTAGATAAATGGACACCCATGATCCCCAGATGCTTTCTAGTTTGCATGCCTTAGCAGTGGACTGGGTTAAAATGGTTGGTAAAAGTGAAGATGGCTTTGGAGTTGGTGACACGTTTCCTTTCAAGACGTAAGCCAATGAAAATAATATCAAAATTGGTTTTAAAAATACAATAACTTCTGTTGTCTGTATACAATAATTTAAGCACTTCCACGTTAATTGTTATGTTGGTTCTCATGCATTATTTAAAAAGATTGCTGAGGTAACTAAGTGTAGTTATGACACACCTAAATAAATATTAGTAAATATTGTAGTATATTTACATTGAATATAACCAAAAGGTTAAATTTTCCTAGCCCAAACCCATCGTCCATCAGTTCCAACCTGGTGAACCGGTGCCAATAAACACCTGAAAAGAGGACAAAATCCGGCTGACCTGGAAAGTCCCCTATCTGATGCTCCTGCCCGCCAAGACAGCCATGAGGACTGCTGATGAAGAGGGGCAGACACTCAGGTCAGGGGGCTCACAGCGGAACACTGGGAAGCATTGGGGCCATCCAAGGAACCATTAAAGCTGAGTCTAAGAAAGAGAAAAACAGGAACTGGTCCCCTCTCTGGAAGCCAATATGACTCAAAATCTAGAGGTTGGGGTGTGGGATTAGGAGCTTGAAGGGGACTCTTGACTATCCGATTAAGCTGATAATTGATGTAACTAAAATCACAGGTTCTCTAACTTGAAGATTTGATGCCAGCCAAGTACTACCATGTAAAAGTTTAAAATGTCACAAGGTCAGACTCTTTAGGCAGGCTTGTCCTTATGATTGAGTCTGAATTGTCCCTAACAAAGGTTATTCCACTAACTCTAACTCTCAGAACAATAATCCTAAAAAGGTAGAAACAGTCAAAATAAAGGACTTGAGGCAACCATTAGAGATTGAGATGGGAAATAGTGAAGGGAATGGCTGGGTTGAATGGGTAAAGTTCGAAGTGCGGGCTGTTGACAAAAGTGACAGCTAAACACGTACCACGCCAAGACCACAGGAATGAGCAGTTCCCTTCCCTGTAGGACGGGCGGCTTGTCCTGATGGAGTGGTCTCATGGTGGCCCCATATCAGGACAGGGTGCTTGGGGAAATGAGGCCTGTCAGAGTCAGTCACTGATCCTCCCTGTGGCATGGAGACCAACCTGGAGGAGGTCCCTCCCTTCTCCATAGGGAACGTGAGTTACTCTTCTTCCCTCTGGGTGGGAAGAATGATTTACCACGAGAGACTTGACTACCTGCACCCATGCTCTAAACATCACTGATGGGCCACACGAATCCTCAGCCCCTACTGTTCCCCTGTCAGATTTCTGATGGTGTTGGAGAAAAAGGAACCTCGGTAGTTTATTACCTCCACACTGTACCAGGATATGTGCCCTAGTCCAGCTGGCCAGTCCCTTCACCCTGGCTTTCCATCAGCTCCCAGAACAAGAGACTCATTGATTCAACTGGAGTGCCCAGGGGAATCTCCAGTGAATTTAAGGTACAAAATCAGACAGCTGCCAGATTCAAGTTAATACTCTTCTGGTGGTTCTCTATTAATAAAAATGTGGATTTGAACAAACTATATATATTACAATCAGCAAAGGCTTATTAACTATACAAGAGATGAAATTTAAGGCCTAGCTAGCTAGTTAGATGCAACCAGTCTGATGGCCTGGGAAAATCAGATTGCTCTAGATATGATATTGGCAGAAAAAAAGGAGCATTTGTGTCATACAGGGAGGAAGATGGAACATGTCTATGGCTTATCAATGACATCATCTCTCGCTAGTAAAGAGTCTACTTACTATCTTGTAATGAAGAAAGCCTATCTTTCTTAGTGTTACAAAGATTTGAAAACTCAAAGGCTAGACATTAAATTGCAACCAAGGATCCTATAATAAGGAAAGGGAGAGATTGTAAGAGGTAAAAACATTTTTAATCAGTCTATATTTCATTAACCACTCTAATGAGCCTTTATTCTCAGACTTAGCTTCGTCAACTAGCCGACAAGGGCGTGCAGGCCATAAAAAGACTCACACCAGAGATAAGGTTCTGGGGTAAGCGCTAATTGTCAAACAGGTTTTCCTCAATCCTGGGAAGCCCAAAGCCTAAAAATAACTACAAAGAAAAATACAGAGAGGGATGGGGATTAGCTCAGTGTGAGGCAAGCACAAGGCCCTGAGTTTGATCCCAAGCACCCCAAAAAATAAATAAAAAATAAGAAAAATACAGTGAGAGGAAGGGATAAGAAGACAAATAAAAATACAGAGAGAAGAAGGGAAAGGAAGGGAAGGAGCGGGTAACAGATGTGCCGTGAGATAGATTGCTTGGGATAGAGTGTGAACCCCGGATCACAGGAAGGGGAGATGGGATGAGGGAGTCCTGAGAGTCAGGAATAAAAGCACACAGCTTCTCAGCTGGGGTTGCCAATCTGTCTGTGTGTACAGGGACCACTCCTGCAAGAGTATGGATCAAAGCCTCTTGTTTTCTGCCTCTGGAATATTTTTTTCTTGGTCTGGACAAGTAAATTTACTTCTTATGTTTGGGTTGTTTCCAATTAAAGTTATCACTAATAACACTTCTATAAGTCCATATATGTGTTTCAGTTAATGTATATGCAGCTTATTGTTAGACAGATAGTAAAAAGCATAAAAAGTGAAATCACTTGGACACAAAATGTGCATTTTGTACCAAGTTCCAATTATACAGACAACAGATGAAAATTCCTACTGCATTTCATTTTTGCTAACATTTAGTGTTGGCCTCCCTTTTTGTTGCAGTTATTCTATTAAGTCTATGTATCATCTTTTTGTGGTTTAATTTGCACTACTACAATATCCAATAAAGCTAAAACATATTTAAAAGATGTGAATTTCCAATGTGATAGTCTTACATGCATGAAGGTTCTCATGAGGTCTTTAGCTCGATACTATTTGCATTTTTTTTCTGTTTTAATTTGTAAGAATTCTTTTCACATTCAGACACATGTTCCTGGTGGAATATGTAAGTGTGTTAACTGGGTCATTGATGCTAATTATCTCAATGTAGTTTAGTTGCTGCTATTTAATAGGCTGAGATTAAGCCCAGAATCTTGCAGAGGTCCTTAGGGGGATTTACTCCTCTTGGTTGTCTCTGTTCTGTGAAACTTTCTGTGGCTTTCTAATTCGGTTTCTAATCCGTACAAATGCCTGGAGAAAAAAACACCTTCAATTGTAGGACTCCTATCACTGTGTCTCCAAAGTCTTCAGGATCTGCGTTATTTTGAAAGTTCAAAAAATGATCTCGATCTCCATCCTGCAGTTGCCAAAAGCTCTACCAGCTTCTCTAGTTCACTGTAGGTCTCTTCCTGGTTGTCCTGTCCTCTTAAACAGGGTAAGACTTGTCAAGGACATTGAGGATGAAATGGTGAACTCAGCCATTCATTAGTTCTTGGGCATTTAGGTTGTTTCCAAGACTTAGCTATTATAAATTGTGTTGCTATGAACATGGTTGTGCATATATCACTGTGATATGATGATTTTAATTTTTCTGGGAAGATACCACGCAGAGGAAGAGCTGGGTCAAATGGAACCTCTAGTTGTAGTTTTCTGAGGATTCTCCACATCAATTTCCACAGTGGTTGGACCAGTCTGCATTCCCACCAACAGTGGAGGAGGGTTCCTTTTTCCCCCCGCAGTCCCGCCAGCCCTTGTTATTGGTTGATTTCTTGACAATAGCTGTTCTTTCTGGAGTGAGATGGTACCTTAGTGTTGTTTTGATCTGCATCTCTCGAATGACCAACGATGTTGAATATTTTTTCATATATTTACTTGCTATTTTTATTTCTTCATCTGAGAAATGAGAACATACTCTTAAGCAAAATAAATCAGACACTCATGAGTACACATTGAGTTGTTTCTCCAATATAAGAAACCATAAGTGTAAATAAGGACAAAGGGGTAGAATAGATAATATGGGGGAAAAAAAAAGATAGTATTCAAAAGAGAGGAGAACTAGATAGGGAAAAGGAAAAAGAAGGAAGGTTAAAAGTAAGAAGAAAGGGAAATGGTGAACTCAGCATCTATCCGTGCTTTCGTTGCACTTCGTTGTCTTGTTTCTTATGTTCTGGTTGTCTTGGGAATTCTCCACACCTTGAAAGAGATGATTTTGTATTCTGGAGCCTTTTTTTTCAAAGTGTTCTCAGCAGAAGAACTGACCTGTGGAACCTCATAGTCAGAAGCAGAAGTCTGTCAGTGAAGTTTTAAGGCTTGAGATCTCACATTCATTCATATTTGTACCAAATTCCCTTCCCCACATTTTTTAAGTTCTACAAACTCAGTTTCTCAATTAACACCATTATTCTGAACTGTAATTGAATATCTGTCAATACTAATTCCTGTTTCTGATTTTCTTTTATATCAGGCCTATAGCGCATAATAAGAGTTAGAAAAATCATGAAAGCTCTCTCAGTCTCTGACATTTACTAAGAATGAAAAACTCTAAGTTTGTTATTATTTTCTTCTCCATGACAGTTAAAGGCAGTGAGCCTTCCACTACAACATTTGCATTCTTCATTCTCATTCAGCCACTAGTTCTAACAGATATTTAGTCTCGTTTCATAGCAACTGACCACAAATTAAAACTAATTATTTTGCCACCGTCTACCACGGTACACCAATTTCTTATCATTTCATGTTCATGTTGTCCTTCCAGGCAAGATAACCTGCCACATATTCCTATTTCCTGTAGCGTTCCGTGATGTAACATGCCTCCTTGTTGCTGAGAAGTGCCCATTTCATATATAGCTAATAGCTAGTTTAATCAAAAAGGGAAGATTTTTACCTTGCTTCCAGAATGCTTAGGAGAAGTGAAGAAACAGACTGTAAACTCCTAAACTCCTAGGAAAAAATGATATCCAAACAATATATCAAATGGGACACTAAAGCACCTGGTACCTATGCAGGTATGATGCCTCCCCTGCCTCTGTCTCTGGAGCCAGGTTGTCTCTGCTCTGCTCTGAAGCAAAACCAGACTCAAGCCTTTTACTTCCCCCTCTCATCTGAGTAGATCTTACTTACAAAATCTAATTGATTTCAAAGACCCTTGCTTGATGAATGAGACACACGTAGCATTACGTTTCCAGCTTCTGTACACCTGAACGCACCTGAGAAAGGAGACAGAACGACCAATGAACAAGTTAATTTTGTAGTGCCTGCCGCTCCCATTGTGACAACTTTCTCAATGCATCATTTATTATTTTGCTTGACATTAATTGACAAGAATATTTGGTTGGTAGAATTCATAGGCCTCTTAGACGGTATGCGATTAGTACTGAAGTTATTTTATGCCTCAAATCTCTTTTCCCCAGGTTCTGTCTCAATGAAGGACACAGGTCCAAAGTAGAAATCTATTAGGTAGATGGAATTTTCCATTTTTCTTCCATCACATCATCCTAGTTGTGGTGGTTTTGATGGTGTCAACTTGAGTAAGCAACGCCCAACTAAATTAGCTCAACATAGTTCTGGGTGTGGAAGACACACCGTAGGGAGGATTGTCGCCAGAATGATATGCAACAGAAATGGAGGAGAAAGGATTGCTTCTGCTTTCTTCAGAGGAGATACAGTCTTTGCTTTCACTCATCTTGGACGTCGTCTCCTGGCTTCCAGCACAGACTCTTCAGCCTCCAGCACAGACCTCTCAGCCTCCTGATACCGACTCACACAGGACTCTACAGTGAGCTCCAGGCCTTCAACTGGACTCTTTGGACCCCCCATGTACAGACAGACCTTTCACACTCTTCCACACCTGACTTTGCGGGTAGCCATGGTAAGCCCATCTGTAAATTCTCATATATTTGTAATCTTGCATTCAATCTGTTTCTCTAGTAAGCACTAACTGATACACCAGTCCTGTATGAACCATATGCACTACTGCAGAGAGTATCTTCTGCAGCCTTTGAATTGTTCTTCTTTTTAGTCTTTCAATATACCCGTTTCCAGATAAAACATAACTGTTCCACTAGTGGTTCCACCACTATCTTCTTTACCATTTTGTTCTGCCCATCCCAGATATACACTCTTCCCCAATTATACATTAACTCACAGGTTCATTTTGCATTCGAAGGGCTGTGACAGGAGAACAAGTTCAAAGCCAGCCTGGGCTACATAGTGAGACCCTATCTCAAAAAACAGAACTAAAACAAGCACTGAAGTAAGATGGAATCTCAATGTTGTTTTAATTTGCATTTCTCGAATGGTGAGAGATATTGAACATTTTTTCGTTTATTTATTGTCCATTTGTGCTTCTTCTGAGAAGTGTCTATTCATTCAGTAGCCCACTTTTTGTTTGCATCTAAGTAAAAAGTTTCTGCCCAGCAAAGGAAAATGTCAGCAGAGTGAAGAGGTAACCTACGGACTGAGAAAAAATTTCCAGCTATTCTTCAGACAGAGCATTCGTATCTAGAATACATAAAGAACTCAAAAAATCTCTCATTTTGTTTGGGCATTTTAAAAAGAACACTATTTCTTGACACTTGAGGACTAAGCTTGGTACAGTTTAGATTCAACAATGGATGATCATTACCTCTTACGAAAAAAAATACAAGGTCTGCTCTGTTCAGTTGTGCGGTCTTTCTATGCAAAGGACGGTATTTTTTTCAGAGTATGTTTTTCCTGGAAAAAAAAATTGAAGTTCGTGATTTAATTTAAACACATGTTCAATCAAGAAAACTTTTTTATCTCACTTTAGAATATCGAGTGCAGGGATTGTAGGCAAGCATCAACATCTTACTTCAGAAAGAATGGCTATCATCAGAAACAAAATGGTAACAAATGCAGGCAAGGTGGCAAGGAAAAAGGAACACTTCTACATCGTTGGCAGGAATGTGAACTAGTACAACCACTATGGAAATCAGTATGGCGATTCCCCCAAAAAACTAAAAATACAAATCCCATTTGATCCAGCTACTCACTTCTAGATGTCTTCCTAAAAGACTTTAAAATATCATATTACAGTGATACACGCATACCCATGTTTATAGCAGACAGGGCCTATATGTCCATTAACAAATGAATACATAAGGAAAATGTGATATTTATACACAATAGAGTATTATTCTGCCATAAAGAAGGATAAGCTTGAGTCATTTGTATGAAAAAGGATGCACCTTGAAACCATAATGTTAAGTGAAATAAATCAGGCACACAAATGTAAATATCTCATGGTTTCTCTTATATAAGAAACACAAAATGTAAATAAAGAGCAAAATAAAAGATTGATAATAGGAAATAATGAGATAGATCTCTTGCAAATGGGAGGGGGACCAAGAGATGACATGATGGCATAGGGAAGGGAGGTGAAGGGAATTAAAAAAAAATTAAAGTGTGTTATGTACCAACTCCCCAGGAGGAGGAATATAATCAATATATACTGCAAACACACGCTAATAAAAAATAAAAATTGAGAAGAAAAAGTGAAATGTTTAGAGTTAAAAAAAGAGTAAAATGTAGACTCTAACCAAGTTATTGACCAACTTGTACTTAAAAAGACATTGAAATTTTAACTGTAATCCTTGATAAATGACTGAACAGCAAATAAACTCAGGATATACCAGGTTAAACAAATTTAGACAGAGTTGTTTTGTTGGATGTTGGATTTTGTTTTTATAATTGGCCTTCTTAAGTGTCTTGATACAGTGATTAAATATTTTTTCAATTCTACACAAGACAACGTTAGAACACAGTATCCCCAAACATACCTAAACATGGAGTTTGCCTCACACTATCAATATACATACTTTTTCCTCTTTTCAAATCACAAGTTCACATTTTTCGGGGTAAAGAATTTTGACACTTCCATTAGGGAAACACTATTTTAACAAAAAAAACTGAATTGCCAGAAAGTCTTGATAACAGCTTTACAAAGAAAATTCAAAACATTATATTAATGTTTGTAAATCAGAAAAAAATCTCTACAAAAACTACATCTTTAAAAAAAGAGTTATGAATAAGAATAATTTCCTTTGTATTTTAGTTCTTTCTCTGGGGGCAAATGATGGCTAATTGGCAGGAAGGCGATGTTTGTTTTATTTTTCCATCTTTGGTAGAATCATATTACATTTTTAATTCTAATGTCAGAAACAAAGTTTTCCCTTAGAAGTAATTTTTAAACTGAGTTGCTGGCTCCAGCATAAATCTTTGTCTTGAATCTAACCAGTCAGATTTGCTCTTTGAAAGACAACCTCTAAAAGTGCAACCTTTATCTATAACTGAAACTTCTAAAAGATACACTAAATTCACTTTCAAATTTCGAATTTTATTACTGAAACTACTAGTGAACCAATGTACAATTAGATGACATTCTGGAGCCATATTTGATACCAGTCTTTGCTAGTTATAACTGCCTAATTTTAACCAGTTACACTATTAAAATATGATTCATAATATACAATATACGTTCATACAAAATGGACCATTCTGAAAGGTACAATTCAGGGAGTTTTATTATATTTACAATGTTAGGTGATCATCACTATCTTCCATCACCCTTTACCTCCCACCCCATCTTACAGTCACTCCCAAATCCCATCATCTTCTCAAAACCACCGATTTAGTTTTTCTCTCCATGTTTTTGCCTATTGTGGGCTTTCATATAAGTGGAATCATACAATACGCACCCTGTAGTGCAAGGCTTCTTTCACTCTGTAATTTGCTCAAGAGTTTTCCATTTTGTAACATGAATCAATATTTCATTCCTTTTGTGTTGTGGAATAATGTGTGTGAACATATCATATTTTGTTTATCTATTAATCCACTGAAGGAAAAATGTAAATAAACTTGTTGCAAATAGAGTGGGGTGGGTGAATGGAAGGGAGGGGAGGGGAAGAGAGGGGAAAACCAAGATACATCATGTACCAGGTACAAAATAATCATGTTGATTATGTATACAATGTACCAATACGTGTTCTTGGTAAAAAATAAAAAAAAAAAAATTATTATTCTTCATATTAATTCACTGAAGGGTAGCTACATTGTTTCTACTTTAGGGCTTTTATGAATAACACAGAGTTTTAGGTGAACATATTTTCAATTATTTTGTGTATGCTCCTGAGTGGAATTTCTGGGTTGTATACCTCTGGTTAATTTTTGAGGAACTGCCAAAATGTTTCTCAAAGGCGGCACCATTTTAAATTTCCAACCAAGAATATATAAACATTGCAGTTTCTCCCTATTCTTGCTAACATCTGTTGTTTTCCTGAAAACATCAAGAACTCTTTTAACGATAAAAAGGCAAATCGTTAAACATAGGCAAATGATGTAAATTAACAGTTTTTGAAGTAGTATACACAAATGGCTAACGAGCACCTAAAAGGATGCTCAACATTACTAACATTCAGGAAAATGCTCATCAAACTAAGATTTCATGTTTAGTTCTCTTAAAACTGAGTAGAAGACTTCTCTAAATTTTTACTAATTTTTCTTGAGGAAATGTGTAAATAGCTGTAGGACAACTAACTACTAAATATTAAAATCATAATAATTTTTTCCTTCTGTAAGTCTTTGATTAAATGTTACTTTATAGACATAGATGTTGATACATAACTTGTTTATTTCACTATTTGCTCCATTTTTTTCTTTTATATGCATGTTTTATTTCATGCATTTTGGAAACTTTATCCAAGTTTTGTTCCCAAAGAAAGTGTAGGAAGTGCAGTGGAGCATACCTAAATCCTAGCACTCTGAAAGGCTGAGTCAGGAAGAACATCATTTTGAGCCCAGCCCAGGCAAGTCAGCAATTTCACAAGACCTGGTCTTGGAAGGAAGGAAGGAAGGAAGGAAGGAAGGAAGGAAGGAAGGAAGGAAGGAAGGAAGAGAAAGAAGGAAGAAAGAAAGAAAGAAAGAAAGAAAGAAAGAAAGAAAGAAAGAAAGAAAGAAAGAAAGAAAGAAAGAAAGAAAGAAGGAAAGAAAGAAAGAAAGAAAGAAAGAAAGAAAGAAAGAAAGAAAGAAAGAAAGAAAGAAAGAAAGAGAAGGAAAGAAAGGAAGAAAGAAAGAAGGAAAAAGCAAGCCTGGAGATATAGTTTAATCTCTAGTACAAAAAAAAAA
>PVJO010015746.1:0-43874 GCA_004026905.1 Hystrix cristata
AAAATATGGAAAATGATGAATGAACCTGCTGTAAATAGGGAGGGAGGGAGCAGAGGGGAGGGGTGGGGGAGAGGGGGGAGAACCAAGATGTATCATGTATAGGTACAGAATTAATGTAATGAATGTGACCACTGTATGTAGAATGTACCAATACATGTTCTTGGTTTAAAATAAATTAATTAATTAATTTAAAAAAAAGACAAAGGTAAAAAGTAGATAGAGAACCAGACCCAGAAAGGTTCCAGGTAGCACAATTAACATAAGAATTTAACAGGAAGAGTCAATGGGCAAATCAGGGATGTAGCCAGGAACTCACGTGAAAGGTCAGGAAAACCAGCCCCTCACCCATCTCTGACAAAATGTGAAGGAGAAAAGGGGCAGTCACCCAAGGACTCTTATTTAATATATAAAAGACACACACACACATATATATACTTAAATGTATATTCTCACTTTAGCATCCCTACATCTGCACCAGATACACACACATCCTCTTTACTTAATTTCTAACTCTGAGATGCCCTTCTGTGAGGCTCTCCCCACACTGAGCCATCACAAAAGGCAGAAAGAAATCAAACAGCCAGAAAGAACACGGACAGAGGTGCTCAAGTCAGGATCAAAGACAATCAGAGAGCTAATCAAGTGACACCAACTTCCAGGTGCCCACATGGGTGAGGGGAGAAATCACTAGTCCTAGATAAAAAGGAGCTGAGGATAAAAATCCATGGATATTCACTCCTCCTTCCCCTATCCCCCCAGAGTAGCGATCTTCTTTTTTTATTCTTTTCCAAATAAACCATCTTCCTTTATTTTAAATTCTGCCTCTTTAATTCACTACTGAACCTGAGAGTTTATGATCCCAACAGTTGTGTGTTCCAGACAAGGAGCAGTGCCGACATCCCATCCCACCACAACAGCTGTGCTGGTACCCTGTAAATACATACAGTTAGGATCTGTCAGTTAAAAATAATAAAAAGAAAAAATAAGCCTAATACTTTACAATGGGCCAACAGAGAAAATGGCAGGATTCCGTTCACAGTGTTCAGCCATCCAGTTACTCAGAGGCCACTGCAACCACAAAAGGGGCCCTGACTGCTGCTCGGGCTGGCGGTGGGCCTTGAAGGCATCCATCAAAGTGCTGGTTTTTAGGCACGTAGAATGCAAGAATTATGAAAGAAGCTTCTGTCCAGTTTTCAGAAGGCCTGGGAGGCCAGGCAGTGTGCACCTGAGAAGGCAGCGTGTGAAGCTGGGTGAGTGAAGCCAAAAGTACAGTAGAGACTCCAAGATTTGGAATTCAGGAAGGTGGAGCATCTGAAGAAAGCTGCAAGGAGCGATCAAAAGCAGCCTGAGAAAGAAGCCATGAGGGCTACAACCACCAGCAATGCCTTCGGGGCAGAGCTGCCCAAGCCCTCTAGAGTTCCGATCGCCCCACACTTAGCCCCAGGTGCTGGACATGCAACTACAGGACTTAACGTTTTCTCTGCCGGGTTTCAGTCTTGCTTTGGTGCCACTGGATTCTATTCCCTTATTCCTCCCCTTTGGGATGGGACTGTCTCCCGTATGCCATTACATGTCGGCAGCGTTGAACTTTCTATTTGATCTTCACAGGGACACATAGATAAGAGTTGGAGTCTCAGATGAGACTTTGGATCTGGATTTTTCAGCAATGTTGTCGCTCCTCCCTTCACTCTCTGCTTCCTGGATGCCATGACATGAGCTGTTCTTCGGTGGTGCCCTGTTCCCTGCCATCCTGCCTTGGACCAGCCAACCATATAAGGCCTGAGACTACTGAAATGTAAGTCAAAACAAACCTCTCCTCCTTTAGTCTGGGTGGGTGTCGGGTACTGTGTCTCAGTCAGGCCAAAAGCGACGAAGACAAGGGAACAAACTAGCCCTTAACTCTCCTTCCCCTTCTCCTTTTCTCTCCTTCTCCAAATGACACCCTCTTCCTTCACCCTTCTCACTTCGTCTCTTCCATCCCTTTATCAGCCCAGTGCGGCTTGGCTGCTGACCTATAAATCCCCAAGTCGCCCCCTCATCCCAGTCAACCAGCAAGGTTCACGTAGTCACATCTATGGAGAGTTTTGTTTTGTTTCGTTTTAAATCATGTGAAACATTTCAATGTATTTTGAACCGCCCAGAAGAATGCCAGATAAAGGAATATCACTCTCCCTGCTGGCTGACAGGAGAAAATTCAGGTTCCTCCACAGCAGCGGAGACCTTCAGCTACCTCACTGGAGTTGAGCTCCTGACACAATATATGTGGCTTCTCCTCTGGGTGTCCTTGCTTCTACTGTGCCTTCTCCCCACATCCTTTTTTTTTTTTTTTTTTTTTTTTGAGACAGGGTTTTTCTCTGTAGCCCAGGCTGATTTGGACTTGAAATCTTCCTGTCTCAACCTCCCTAAGTGTTAGGACTGCAGGCTTACTTCACCATGCCAAGTTCCCTACTTCTTTGTCACCTTCCAGATCTCTACTCCTCCATGAAATTCTCAGATGGAAGGCATCTCCTCAAAAGGTCTTTCCTGATCTCCTGTCCACTTCTAGCCTGGCTGCATGATGTGCTCATCTTTGTTCTCTGTGACATGATTTTTAAATTCTTCTCTTGTATCCACCACCCTGCCCTGTACTAGACTGTATATACCGACTTCCCCAAAGAAGCTCTAAATTCCCCAAGGACAGGGCCCATTTTAGAGACCCACAGGAGGGAAGTTAATCCCCATGGCATTCATCCTGTGCCCTCAAGAGATATCCTCTTCAGCTTGCATGGAATGTGTGGAGAAAATTTTGGAAGCAAGGAAAGAGATCCTGTGGCTTTCTTTCTCTTTTTCCTCTCTTTTCATTGATCTGGCTATAGCCTGGTTTCTGGCCCTGCCGTGGTAACTAACAGTGCCAGAACTCAGAATTCTGACTCACAGATTTTTAGCACCAGAGACTCAGGGGCGGAAGGATTTCTCTCACAACTCATGTTTGTGCTCCAGGAGTTCACAGTGTATCAGGTGAGCAGCTATCAGAGAATGGCATGGCAGAGATAGCAGCACGTGGAAGTGGATGTGTGTGTGGCTCAGGCAGGCGCATGCTTGTGGGTGTGCCTGGGACTGCTCCTCAACTCTCACTTACTTACAGGGCACCAAAAAAAAGCTGCACAAAATGTGCCATTGCCTGGTAAGAAATGCCACATAAATGACTATAAGCTTTCTGGAAAGCAATTTGATATCCACTATCATAGGACTCTATTTGTCATCTCTGGTCCATTGATTCTACATATAGGGAGATAAGAAAGGCACGGCCAAAGGTTTCTGACTAGGAAGTTTGCCAGAGATTCATACCTAATCACTATTAAGATGACCACCCATAACGGTCCTCACAATCTAATGGTCGAGTCATTAGGAATTCTCCAGAGACTCATTAATAAAAGAGTAGTTAAGAATTATTGGAAAAAAAAAGAACTATCGAATAGCCATATATATATATATATATATATATATATATATATATATATATATATATATGTTCATTACAGACCAGGCCATAAAATCTACTCATCTCAGTTTGTGTTGATATGACCTCCGCACGCACACGCACACAAACACGAGTATACACTTGTATATATACCCACCGTATATAGGATATAAAGAAAAACGCTAGGAGGAAACCCAACAAAGCAGCACTTGGTCAGTTTGTTTCTTTTTTGGGACAGGACTCCCTGTGTGGTCAGGACTGGCCTCCAGCTCACTATATAGCTCAGGCAGGCCGCGAAAGTGAGGCTGTCCTTCTCGGTCTCCTGAGATCCGAGTTTACAAGTAGATATCGCCATGCTCAGCTCTCCACACTGTCTTGTTGACTTTCATCCTCACCTCATCACCACATTCATTTTCATCTTCCTAGTTGCTTGCATTTTTAAGATTTTATACTAGCATCATTTTCTTTTATGATGGAAGCTGGCTCAACTTGAATATGATAAATGAGGAGTCATGTGGACTCAGAGTCCAGAGTGCTAACCCATGTGGAGATGGCTGGTAGAGAGCATTTTTGTACACGGAAGGAATTTTTCAAGAAAGAGAAGTGCCTCTTCAGCCCTCCCATAGTGAGTGTGAATGCCCGAGGAACTTGGTCTGAATGGGATAATTCTAAGTAGAAAAATGAGTAGATAGCATCAGCGCTTCATTACGTGACTCTTCTTACCCATATTATCTCTTAATGTCTTTCTTTTGAAGCTTCTGGAGTTGATTGAGAGTAAGACTCTCATTCGCCCTTTGTCCCCATGGAGTTCTCCTTCTCAGGCGCCAATGACTATGACACAGAGGACTCGTTTTCTGAAGACAGTCTGAACCCGACCCTCTCTGGGGGCTACGTCCCTTGTGGGGACACCATTTCCTGTGAGGACACAACCTTCCAGGAAGAAATAACTTTCAACGTAGACTTTTCAGTCCAGTGGCTGCTGACAAATGAACATAGAGGTGGAGTAGAAAACGCCAGCACACCCTTAAGCAGGCAAGATCAAATTCAAGGCAACCCGGAGCCGGGTTTCAGGCAAAGCAGAGCCCTGCCCTGGGATGACCATGAAGACACAATTGCAAGTGAGGACTACATAGTACAAGGTCTACTGAGTAACCTTCACAACTATCTGCAAATTCTAAATGATGACGAAGAAAGCCAAGGAGATGACAGTGAAAATCAAGTAGATGGGCATGAAAATAGGAGAGATGACAGTGAAAATAAGAAAACCGAACAAATACAGGAAAATGACAAAGCTGATGACTCGGCGTTCCCAGAACCATCAGAGGAGCATGATGTCCAGCTGTGCCCACGCGTGGCACAGCGGAGCCATCGAGAGCATGGCCCCTGTCTGGACTCACCCAAGAGTAAACCATTGGAGAGTAAAGGTGCCATCCAGTTCCCAGAGATCCTGCCGATGCTAAAGGGACAGAATCTTACTAAGGTGAGCACAGAGATGCCCCCTGGAGAGCGAGGGAAAGGCCCTCAAGGGCACCAAGTGGCGCAGCACAGAGCCCGGATACCTTCTGCGAAGCAGGGCGGGACCCTGGCAGGGCGAGAGGAAGACAGTCAGAAAACAACCCAGGGAAGAGCTGTGCAGAAAATGTCAAGGAGCACTGTGGGAGAGGGGAGGATAGCAACAAGAGAAGGTCTAATAACTGGGCAAAAAGGGTGTGTGTATGAGTGTGTGTGTTTTCACTATTAAATGAGAATTGAATGTATTCACTTAAAGTTGGGCTATTTCTGATCAAAGGATTTCAGGTGCATAAATGAATAAATAGTGACTGCGTGGTTGTCAGTGGTACACGTATGTAACTCATCCTCCTTTTCTCAGCAGGTGGTGAGCCAGGCAATGGGCAACCGAAAGGCAAGCTCTACAGAGACCTGCTCATCAGTGCCACAAGAGGGAGAGGACCCTTCTTCCAACACACAGAGCACGGCCTGTGTGAACTTCAGGCGCGCCTTCCACTGGGCGAGGAAGCAAATATGCTGCTGTAGAAGGAGGAGAAGAAACTCTAAGCAGTCTACCCAGAGACCCTGTCGGTGGGAACCAGCGAGAAAGTGTCCTGTTAGAGGGAAGATGAGACAACAAGAAGAATCCTTTGAGTAATTAGCATACCTGGAGCTCCAAATTTTTAAACTACATGCTCAGATAAGTTGGAGAAACTCCACATAGTTGTGGAACTTGTGTTTGAGACAGACTTCCTGGTGATGGTCTCAGCTAGGTTTGGATACGGATTGAGTGACTCCCTGTGAGGCTTCATTTGTTGAAATTTAATCCTCAATGTGAAGTATAGAGAAAGCAGATATTGAATATGACCAAGGAACACAAGACATTCACCATTATTCCTATGCCTGCTTGCCTGTGGCTTCTAGAGCCCAGTATCTGGGGTCTCTTACAGATTACAGTCCTACTAGTAGATCAGTTAAAAGACAAGCTTTTGAGAATGTTAATGTTGATCAGTATTTCTTCCATTTCTTCACTTGTAGTCTACTTGTGTCCTTCAAAGTGAACTGAGTTTCTTATAAAAAAAAAAATTTGGCTATTGCTTCTACTATCCATTCAGTCAATCTATGTCTTTTCATTAGAGAATTTAAATCATTTATATTTGAAGTAATTATCAATAAAGTCTTACTTAAGTCATTTTATAACTTTTTAATTTTGCTACAGTTTCTTTCTCCCCCCCCTTACAATCTTCCTTTATCATTAAGTGACCTACTCTAGCATTATGTTTTGATTCCTTGCTTATTATTTTGGGTGTCTCTATTATAGCCTTTTCTCCATGTTACTATGATGCTAACAAAGCCATCTTTTCATCACACTATTCGGAAAGGATAACAGCAAAACATGATCACAAAGATAAAAGAAGACATACCAAAAAAAGAGAATATGTGCTAACAAAAAAATTCTACAACTGTTCTCCGTTCTTCCCCACATAATGCATTTCCAAGCTCCTATTTTATATCTTTCCATATTTCCTATCTTAACTTCTTCATGGAGTTTTATTTTTAATTGTTTTGTATTTCAGTCTCATACTAAAGAATATTTTATGTAGCTTATTTACAATGTTAGAACACTCCGAATTTGTCCCTATGGCTACCCTTACCAGTGATTTTTACACCTTCTGATGGTTTCTTCATAGTCATTGAGGCCACGTTATTTGAGGAAGTCCCTTTAGCATCCCCTATAGGACATGTCTCGAGGAGATGTCAGGTTTTGTTTGTTGATAAATGTCTTATCTCTCCTTCACTTCTAAAGGACGGCTTTGTTGCAAACAAGAACCTTGGCTGGCAGGCCTCTTTCTTCAAGTACTGTAAAATACTCACACTGCTCTCTTCTGGCCTGAAAGTTACCTCTGGAGAAGCCTTCTATCAGAGTACTGAGAAAGACTCACATGCTTTTTTGTTTGTCTGTTTGTTTGGTTCTTTTGTCCTACTGCCTTGGGGATCCTCTATCTTTCACTTTGAGAGCTTGATTATGTTACTTGATTTAGACTCTATCTCACTCACTTTCCTTGTCGCTGAGTCCCAATACTCAGCACCCACAAATGTAAAGGAAGAGAGCTTCACTATGGTTGATAATTGCCGTCCAGGTTCAGCTGCCTCCAAGGCAGGCAGACACGGCAGCGGGGCGGGCAGAAGGGCTGGCAGAGGGGCTGGCAGAGGAGTAGTTGCTCGCATCACCACAGCCAGACAGCACAAGAAAGGTACCAGTCAGGGAGGGAGATACACCCTTCCAGGACAGGCCCTAGTGACACATGTCCTCCAACCAGACTCCGCTTCACAACAGCATGTCAGCTCTATCATTCCCATAATCCAGTCATTTTCCAAGCACAGATTCTGCCTCTGGTCCCCCAAAACTCACAGACATCTCTTTATGCAAGATGCATTTAGTCCATCTTTAAGAGATGTCAAGGTCTCAAGAGTTTCAGCAGTGCTGAAAAAGCCAAGTCCAAAGACTCCTCTGAGACTAGTGGCAAATTCTAAACATAAAAATTAAAACGAAAGTTAAACACTGCTGACCCAAAATGGTGCAGTATAAATAGTCCCATTCAAAAAAAACCCAGAAGAATACAGGGATAGGAGCCAAAGGAATCAATGCAAGACAAAACCCCAGTATGGGAAAAAAATTAAATCATGTAACTCCGCACGCAGGACCTGAGACAAGTTGTGGAGACATACAAAGTAAAATGGCTTGGGCAGAACCATTCCTCCGTCACTGCCAATGGCTGCAGGCCTCATGGCTTCTCTCTTAGGCCAACCTTGCTCATGCCTTGTGACTTCCCTCAGATCTCCCACATTTCAGGCTCCTCCAAATCTCCAGTGTCTCCACTGCACTTTGGGCTTCCCTCTCACAGCTCCACACACTATCCTCTCACGGGCATACTGGAAGCCTCCATGAACCTACAACTCTTGCATTCTGCATGTCTAAACACCAGCACCATATCAATGCATGATGCCAAGGTCTGCCACCAGCTTGAGCAGTAGTCAGGCCTCCTTTTAACATGGCTACAGTGGCCTATGAGTGTGTGAAAGGCTTATCGCTATCAACCAAATCCTGGTAAACCAGTTCCATAGGTGGCCCTTCTGGAGCAGGTTGCCCTGAGGCTCTCTTCCCAAAGCAAAGACTTTCACTTTTGGACTCTCAATCTGGCAGAAGGCATCACTTTATTATACTGATACAAAGTACTTGGCTTCTTGTAATGTTGATCTTTTTGTCAACCAAACTCTCTTCAACCAAGGTTTTAAAAGTGCGTCATAAAAAAAAAAAAAAGTGCGTCCTACCTGGAGAAACCAAAAACTTTAAAAACCACTCAGCTCTAATGCTTGCTCTTGATGCTCAATTTAGAGCTGGCTAAATGCCCCCAACAGTACCTATGCACATGCTACAGTCTGAACACTGGGCTGCCTTGAAGTTTTCTCTGTCGTATTTGATGGTTGAAAAGGGTATGACTAAAAAGGAGCCAAACACTTTGGAGCAAGACATTTGGAAAAATGGCTTAAGGACATGTCAGGAATCAGCAAAGGCCCACCTTTCACCAGCTCAGAATTACAAGAGTGAAATATTTTGCCTCAAGAAGACAGCTGCAGGGGACTGTGCTAGAGAAGAGCAGCAGCATACGGAATTTGTTCTGTGGGATATAGTTCATAGCACTCAGCCATCCAGGCTCTCAGAGACTTCTGCAGCCATGCTACAAGGGAACCTGGCTGCTGCAACACACACAAAGATCAAAATCCCACCAATGGAAGTGGCTGTAAATGTACTCCACAGGAAGAATGTGGTAAAAGGTTTGGTCTCCACTAACGCTGAGAAATAACTAAGAACAGCACTTGCATTTCACTTATCTTCGTGTTCTTATACCATAATCTCAGTTCTCTCCCAAGAATACATTCCATAAAGCAAACACGGTGTCTGGGTGAAAAGGGTACAAAACAGAAGCAGAATCCCAGCATTGCTCTTCTTTCTTCTTCCCTGGAATGCTTTAGGAGTAAAAAGATCACTTACTGATAAGAGAAAAGCAAAGACCTTTGTTCTTACTTGCATTGCATTCCCGTGCTCATCAGAATGAACAAGAGTGATCTGTACCAGGAATAAGGGAGTAATTTTATTAACTCATAGGATTAAAAATCCAGGGAAATTATTCATTCTATTAAAAACCCAGGATTTGCATGGAGAGTATTTGCATGCTACTTCCCTTTGTGACACTCCACTCTGGGGGAGTCCCTTGACAGGAAAAGGAAGGTTGCTGCTGCATGTTTATTGGAATACTGTGTTGCTTAACTATTTGACAGGTTAACAAAATGCTACACACATTATGAATGATATACAGCAGAAATTAGTGAAAACCACTTCTTCACTTAATTGTAGGCCAGACAGGCTTCAGGTAATTGTCACAGTGAGAAGACATCTCTTGATATGGTGGTCTGGAAACAGGTGGGGTGTACTGTTCTAGGAGAAACAGGCAGATGGATGTGGGCCTTGAAGATGCTTCTTGCTCTGGAAGTCAAACATGAAAATTTTCTAGACATCTCAGATGTTGTCAAAGAAGGAACATATCACCGGCCTTATCCACTTACTCATACTGGATAAATGGAGCATTAGTAATACTGAGAAAGGGGCTGGGGATTTAGCTCAGTGATTAGAGTGCTTGCCTTGTAAGCACAAGGGCCTGAGTTCAATCCCTGGCACCACCAAAAAAAAAAAAAAACCAAAAAACATTTAGTAATACTGAGAAAGAACACATATTGCAAGCGGAGTACACTCAGCAAAGGAGACAATGATGAAGAGCAAGAATTCAAGGTATGCAGACAATCTCATTTCAAAAGGCCCATCAAACTCTATGGAAATAAAACTTCTAGATTCCTCTAAGTATACTGTACCCGTCCACTATACTTTCACAGCTTGGTTTGATTGTTCATCTAAGAATCAGATCATTTAGAAATTTCCATTGTAGATAAGTCACCAAGTTCCTTTGTAGCATAGATCCCAGACCTCCCAGGCTATTGATATTTATCTGGGAGAGGAGGAAGCATTGAAAATTTATTGTCACCTGGGTCATCAGCTTGCAGAAAATGAGTAAATTGGCAGGCACTGCTTATTCATGGAGATTTAAATCCATCTTCTTCTCTTTGGTCTTTAGAGCCTTGGAGGAGCCTGTTCAGATGAGGGACCCCCAAACCTTAAGCTTTGTTAGGGTTAGAAAATTAAAAGCCATCACAGTGCAATTCCTGAACTTTATTTAGATCATAATTTAATGTGTCTACCTTTGTTCTATAAAAATTTGAAAAGACACGCTTGAAAACACGTGTAGACCGCCTTTACCAGGGAAGAAGAGAAACTAAATTTTGAAGGTAAATCCAAACTCTTAATGTTGTCATAAATTTGTGATTCTCTCTGGGCTGCTTCTTTAGAAGGACAAAGACATTTTCTATCACATCTGGGAATTTGTTTTAATACTTCATCGGACAATTACCTGGTAGACTTAAAACAATGGATGTTTCTTGCAGGAAAATGAGACTAGCAGAGTACAAAACAAGATTTCTTTACTGTTCTAGGGTTCCTGAAATAAGCTGAATTTACTCATCCATCTTTTAAAAAATAACAACTAAGATCTCATAGCTGTGTTGTATTTAATGCAGCCAGCAAAAAGAAAAGGAAAAATGGTGTACAGATTCTTTTGATAAAATTGGAAATTTATACAACAGATGTCTGGCTGATAAAGTAATTTGACCAAGTTGAAATTTTAAATTACTGTCACAAATATTTACTTCCCCCTTTGTATTTCCAAACAGTGCTTATATTTACAAAGTGTATGTCCTTGGGCAAAAAAGTATAATAGATTCTAAGTAAAAGAAAGATAATATTCAATAGGGAGGACAATTAAAAGGGAGGAGGGGGAAAAGAAGGAAAGGAAAAAGAAAAGAAATGGAAAAAGGGGGGACATGTAAAGAAAGTTACTGTAAATAGGGAAGGGAGGAAGAGTGGAGGGAGGGGCAGGGAAGAATAGGGGGAACTAAGATGTATCATGTACAGGTACAAATTAACTAAGATGAACGTGATCACTATGTATACAATGTACCAAAACATGTTCTTGGTAAATTAAAAAAAAAAAAAAAAACCTATGTCCTTGGGAAAGCCACCCAAAAAATAAATTTGTATTCCTTCTTCCAAAAATGTGCATAATTCTGAGCATCATCAAAGGATTATTGTAGAAACTAATGCAACACCTAATACAAAGTATCTATCGCCTTGCTAGACACAATGGAATGAAAAATAAATCTTTAGACATAAAGGTTTACAAGAATAGAAATGTTTTGTTAATGAAAAGTAGAAATTCAGTCATGGAAGAAAACATGATTACTCAATGATGTCTAAGGACAATTGCAAACACGATCATTTATAATAACCAGTTATGGGTCTGTACCTCGCTGCACGGGCTCCCCAGGCATCCCCCCATCTTCCTAAAGAACAAATTCGAAGCACACAGTATTATAGAATCGAGAAGTAAAAATCGCACAGCATCCCTTCTGCCCTACTCTAGTGGTTACTGCTGTTCAAACAGGCCACCAGGTCCAATGGGCATGAAATGCATCCATTGTAAGAACCGATCACGAAGTGAGAGATAATACTGTGGCCGTTCTCTGGAACATACAATATGCCACACATACCAATTTCCAAAACACTGACTGTGCAAAACTCTGGATCTCGAAATGATTAAATATGGCTGCAAATAATGGCCCTATCAATATTCCTAGTGGGCAAGAGGGACGTAGTCTCTGTTGTGAAAGAAAATCTCCATGTTGACCTAGAAAAAATGCGAACACTTGAAAAAGTCCTTCTTTTAAGGATGTCTGCTCTCCTTCTTCTCTGTGTATCTCTGTAAAATTATGAGGGAGCTACACGATGCTTTGCAGCTCCCAGGAAGGCGGTCCTGATTGCGTCTCTCTGCGCACAAAGGGAAGGTCGCTGAGAGCCGGGACACCCGCGACACTGACCGCAGCCCTGGCCGGCTTGCTCAGCCATCGGCAAAGCCGAGACGGTAACGATTTCCAGCCCCGCTGGTAAGATGGCTGGAAGACCGAGTGGGGTATAGTAAGTGCTTAGCGAACTTTCCGTTTGTAATAGTCGGTCTGGGTTGGTAGACTACACGCGTGAAATAAACTGGGAACACAGATTTCTGACAGGGCAATATAAAGTTGCAAACACGGAGCACCATCAGAATAGGGCAGCAGAAGCTCTAGGAAGAGGAATCCGGGTTTGATTCTTTAGGCAACCGGATTCATTTGCTAATCACATCATCAAAATGTTTACTCAATTGGAGGGACACAGTGTTGGCCTGAGTCACATAACGGCCACCCAGAGCGGAGGGACACAATCGGTTCATCTGTGTCAGCACGTTTCCGCCCTCAGTGTCCTCCCTCCGCGCAAACCGCCCTTCAGTGTCCAGGCGATCGGAGCATCCCGCAGACCGCGCTTTCCGGCGCATTCAGGGAACTCACGGCTCTTGACAAAGGAGAGAGCTCGGGGCCTTCCAGAGACTCGGGTACAAAACTTACAGCTCGCGACGGGCGCTGCGGGGGCAACTCCGAGGATTTGAAGGAAGCAAGGGAGGGGGTCCGCTTTCCCGTTGGAGTCGTCCCGGCAAGTGTAGGGAGAAGCGACGAGGTCATGTGTGTGGCGGAAGGCAGGAAGGTCCGGGCGGCGGCCAAGTCTCGCGGGAGAGGAGTCACCATTGTCTAGACTGCGGCCTCGGGGTGGAGACGGGCAAGGGGCCACGCTTAGGATGTATTTTGGGAATGAAGCCGGGTGCATTTGCTAATGCAAAGTGACTGGGGCAGTGAAAAGTCAAAGTGATTCGTGTGTTTTTGAACTGCAGGGTAAAGAACTATCATTAACTGAGAGAGAGCGGGACATACTGCAAGCCACATTTTCTCGCCTCCCCGAGGTCCTGGGCTGACTCCTTACCAACTGTACTTTAGAATAGGACTCCGTAGTATCTGGAGATAGCGCTTTAAAGAAGTGACTGAGCTAAACTGAGGCTGCTAGAATAGCCCGAATCCAATCTGACTGGTGCCCTCAGAAGAATCAGTGCTCTTAGCCGGACTTTGGACCCACAGAGAGTGGCCAGGCACTGATGTGCGCAGGACACGGCCTGCGAGGACACAGCGAGCAGGAGCTCCTCAGACAGCCACACTGAAAGGCAGCAGAAGAACCAAACCTGTTGCCGCGTTGCTCTTGGATTTCTAGCCTCAAATATATGAAGAAATAAATTTTTGTGTGTATGCCACCCAGCGTACCGTGTTGCTCTTGTTGGTTCATTTGCTTTTGCAGGAACAGTGAACTAAGATGGGCGTTAGCACACCTTATGTGGACATCAAGAGTTCTCTGTTCTACTGAGGATAGTTAACGTTAACACACGTAACATTCGGCAGGTGGTTTGCTTGATGCCTTCAGCACCCCCAGTGCCTCAGATGCCTGCACAGTCTCCTCATTGGTCCGACCACCCCTCCCCCCACGGACAGCCTTCCCTGTGGGTTTTTCCACAACCTCCTTTGGGCTGTGTCTGAGAAATTCATAGGTGCTAGTTTTCTTTCATGGTACATTAATCTCTGTCATTGGTCGCACGTGTGGGAAAATCCCGAGTTGAAGGACATTTGGAGTCCCGTTCTGCTACAAGGACAAGGCTGAATTCCCCCAGGAGCACACCTTCCATAACCACCCACACAAGGACAGCTAGTCTGCCTGACACCCCACCCCTCCCACCAGGGCTCTTCCCTGACCTCCCCTTCCCGCCTGGAGGCCAACCATATGCTAAACACTCATACCCAAGTTTCCTCATCTGTCTGGAGAAACCGGAGGCTGTCGGGGAAATAAACACAGGGAGATGCCAGACCCAAGCAACTATTTTTGGTCTCTCATGAAGCCCATACAACCGTTCAGCAATTCCCACAGCCAGAGAAGAATTGCTACCTGCTTTGATTTTCCCCTTGAGAAAACATCCAAGGCCGCGCTTTGGGAAAAACCATCCACCCGCTCAGTCTGAAAGGGTCATATTAGCGGTTGCAGTGCCCATTGTTTAGGAGGCCTTCCTGCAATATTCTCTGCACCCATGCAGAAAGGGCCAAAAGAGACTCTCAAATGCACGACATGGGACTAAGTCACGCTCACAGACAAGTGGCTGGTCTCCAGGACTTACGATCACATGGCGCTTCTGGCCACACCGCCAATCAGGTTATCCTCAAACTATCAACAACTCTGCACTAACCTGGACACTCACACAAGACCCACGCGTGGTCTGATAATAATAGACTGTGGTTCATACTCATCTATCCAGATCAGCCACAAAAATGATGCAGGTGACCACCAGATGTACAGCACAAGCAGCAGGCGCGAGGTCAGCAAGAAACACAGGTACCTGAAGAACACCTGGGGGAGACGCACGCAATACACTGTCCTGGCAGGCTAGTTTCACAAACCAGCTTCTTTTGTTCCCCAGTCACTTGCCATCCTCATCTTCACTTTGGGAAAAGCCAGCTGCCATGCAAAGCTGTCTATTTAAATTCATTCTTCTAGGATGTACCTCACGGTGTAAGATGGCCTCACAGTGGGGTTCGCATGTAGGGGGAGGCGGAAAACTCTCCCAACTCCAGCCCTTCACCCCCTTCACCTCTACAGCCACCTCATCTCCCAAACTGTTTCTAACAGGAGCAGAGGTGGGGCGGATGAGTATGGTAAAGGACCAGTTTAGGAATGGTGAAAGTTTAAAGCACTTATTTGAGTATTCGGTGACTCATGAGTCAGGTAGCATGAGCTTGCAAAGCAGTTTAATATTCCACTAGGAGGAGGGAGGTAAGCAACTTTAACAATATGTTCTTAGAAGCAAAACAAAGAAAGCATGTTTGATTGGTGAGAGTGTAAATCACCAGTTGGAGGTTCGTGGGTTCTTTCTGGCTGGTACAGCAGCTCGCTTAGTTTTACTGTTTAAGTTGCACCTTAGTTTCCTTACACAGGATTTGAAGCACTACAGCCACACAGTCTGACGGCCTCCTAATCAGAGAGAGAAATCTTCCCCTTGTGGTCAGCCACTCAGTTAAAGGAAAGTGACCACAATGTGGAAACGAACGAACGCACTTCCTGTGACTGTGGGGCTGGTTTGTCTTTGTCTCAGCTTGAGCTCCTGAGGAGTGAGGTCAGGCTCATTAGTGAGATATTCCTATTGTTGCTGATCTTGTTTTTACTCCTCTGATCACAGTGATCTGGCTGCCCCTGATGGCGTTTGTCAGAGGACAAAACACAAGAAGTTTACACATGTAATTGTACTTTTTCACAGTTGGTGGATCAGGGCAGCCTGCACTGAGAGCAAGCTCCCCTGGGTGACGGCAGGACGTGGATTCTGCAGCTGGGAACCGGAAAGCAAAGCAATAATAATAATTTTAAAGGCTGAGTGATGAACATCTGGTTATTCCAGTTCACTTGTGTAGGGGCTAACCCGAGGGAGTATTTCCTTATTTTTCAGACACTGGTTGACAGGAATCTCCTCTTTTCAGGGAAAAGCAGCTCCATTCTGGGGTCTGTGTCCTCACACTTTCAGGTTAGTTGTATGACACTTAGCGCGAGTGGCTGTGAGGCAGGTAGACGTTATTAGCTGGCCTGAGGGACAAAAGGGGCAGATTCCAAAATAGCAGGCACTGCCAGTGAATTAATTAAAGAAAGATGTCAGAGTATAACACTCTCACAGTCATTTTTTTGGTTCTCAGTCCTGAAGCCACCGCAGAGCACGATGACGTCTTTAAGGCTGTTGTGTGCCTGCCCTCTGACCCCGCTCACCCGGCCGTCTCACCCAGCAAGGCACATGGCATTCCTGCCTGCCGCAGCCCACAGCCCGCTGATATCAGCGAGGGAAGTGGGCTCTAAACTGCTTGGGACTGGCTGGACCCTGGTTTCAATAAGAACTTGTCTTTTTTAAAGTTTTTTTCTTTCCTGTGATTAAAGCCCCTGAGGCAATGCTGATCATATAAGAAAAGACGGAAAGACATTTTGCAATTCCTGTTTTGCAACTCCTAAGTAAAATTTTATAACTTCTAAATAAAAATATTGATAAGCATCATAATATTCCTAGTTCCCTGAACACCAGGAATAACTTCTAAGTGCATAAAAATGCGGTTGCCATCACGGCACTGCCCATCTTCTAGCTTGAAGGTGCAACTCTCCCTTCATCAACTTTAAAATGAATTCTGCCTGGCTCCTGAAAGGCTTGTGTGTCTTGACTGAATTTTTCATCAAGGACCCAAAGAAGCAATGAACAAGGAAGTGAGGGGCCGGTTCCTCACTGCGACAGCACCCAGCCTCCCAGTAACAACTCCATTTTGGTTTGGTCCAATTTGTTGGGGCTTTATGTAGAATCTGTGTGCAATAAAATTGTCTATTATAATTTTGTTTATCCCTTTGAACATTCATCTAAAACCCTTAAGACAATATAGTCACCGAGGAGATGGCAACAAGGACTATTGTGAGGATAATACCAAGAACTGGTGTGTGCTTCTTAACCAAGGTCCTCACAGCCAAACCAACTAAAATAAGCAAAAGAAAAGTAAACAGTAGCAGCAAAAACTACAAATAGCCCCAAATCAGAGGGCAGTCAATGGAGAGGTTTCTGCATTTTAGATCAAAATGTATTTTCTTGATTTGCTGTTTGAACGTCTCTGGTGACGGCAATGGGCTTTTCAGTGACCTCCCTCGAGGGGCTCACACAGCAGGTGTGAATGTTGTCCTCTGAAATTCACAACACACCCATCTCTAGCTTGTAAGGTTTCAAGAACAGGGCAATTTATATATGCAGTAAAACTGGAAGGCCCATGAATAGGACTAGAATCTGATATTTATAAAAACAACCTAGTTGGCTGCTGAAATTCATTTTTGTCTATAGTTGCTCCTAATTTTACCAAAGATAATCACAGTAAAACAAATTTGTTTCAAAATACATCATTGGTTTAATTATTCTCATAAAGACAACCAGAATATTAATAAACCCTACAGTCTTTTGTCAAGTCTATTTTATGGAACTCTTTCTAAGGAATTTCAAACTAGATTTTGAAATCCTACCCAGGCTAAGAAGCCCTGTCAAGGACTAGACTTTACCAGCTACTAGATTTTACCAGCAATACCTATACTTTCAGGTGAATTTCTTTTCACAAGTACTCAAAATATTTTTCCCCGCTTTGGTTATTTGAGACAGGGTCTCACTCTGTAGTTCAGCCTGGCCTTGAAATTACTATGTAGCTCGGGCCACCCTCCAACTCACTGCCATCCTTCTCCCTCAGCCTCCTGAGTGCTAGGACTACAGGTGCAGCCTGGGATTATAAAGTAGCCACCACACCTGGGTACTCAAACTATTTTTGGATTTCAGGGTCTTCCTTCCACACCACCAGCACATTCTTATAGCCAAGCACCATAGCAGTCCAAGGTTTGGTAATGTAACTTATGTTTCTAATTACGTCCTATTTGAAAGAGAATAAATATTTTACTAAATTCATGCAAGTTATTTTTTATTGTCAAAAAAAGAGATCACTTACATATACTTTCTGACTTTAGAAGAATCACATAGAGAAGAAAAGTAAATGCTTCAGGCTTAATAAAAATTTTATCAAATTGCTATAAATTATAGTTTAAGAAGAATGAGAAAGTTTTCATAAATCTAGAAAATACCATATTAAGCAATGAGCAATTTTAAGTCCATAAATAATTTATTATTTTTTATCAGTTTATTAAGTTTTATGTAATTAATTCTTGTTCTACTTGATGTTGGGTTAGCAGTTTTATGAACCAATCAGTACCTTCCTTAGACTTTTGGCAGCTCCTAACTAGTCCAATTGTATAATCATAAAGTTATCAGAAACCTGTACTCATCAGAGTTCTGTCTATGAAATCCCTGATGAAAAAAATATTGTAGGATTATAATTGCTTGTAAAAGCTTTCAGGAAAGCATCAGAATAAAATAATTAATTGTCTGTGAAACATACGCCTTAAAATGTCAACATTAAAGGTCAGAGAGAACTCATTGTAATGCAACTGACAAGGAAATGTGGTCATCTATATGGCCTGAAATATTTTAACATAGTCACCAAAATTATGACTAGTTACATTACAAAAATGTAGGGTTTTAGGAAAGTTCATGTAATTTCTGGGATACTGATGTATGTGTTTTATTTGTTTTTGTTTATTTTTTGTGGCTTGAACCCAAGGCCTTCACACTGAGCCCTCCTTTTATTTTTTGAGACAGAGCCTCACTAAGTTGCCCAGGGTGAGCTTGAACTTGTATCCTCTGGCCTCAGACTTGCAGAGTGCTATGATAATATGTGTGCACCATTGCACCTCGCTGGGACGTATATGAAAAACATATATCTATATCATACAAAAATTGTTTCTTATTTTATACTCTTTCCCATGCAAATTTAACATGTCAAATAATCCTATTTAATTTAATGTCTCTCTTTTATAAGGAGTAGGAATATATTCTTTTGGCATATTTCAAAGTTAGTGTGAAGAAAATTTAGAATTTGATTTGGCAAACTTGTCAGAAATGTCACAAGTTAAGAAGGATCACGTGTCACTGTGAAACAATACCAAAGTGACAAAGCCAAACAACGACAAAAAAAGCCAGAGGATGGGGCCATTAGTTGAAATGGGATGACTGTGAAAATTTGTTTTTGTGAGGAACGACACAGAAATCCATCATTCTATTTTGCAAATGTTAATTTGAGGTACATGTTTGACACTCAAGTATGGATATTGAATGTGTAGCTAGGGGTGAGAGTACTGATAGAAAAAGCAAAAATCAAAAAAATGTGAGGAAACATTCTGGGGTTATGGAAATGTCCTATATGGAAATTGCAGTGGTGGTAATAGGGTAGGCACACTTATTAAAACCTATAGAAAAAAAAGAAAAAAAAATAGAAATAATTTTAAAAAATTAAAAATTAAAAAAATTAAAAACCTATAGAAGTTTCTGCTTTAAAAAAAAGCCAGTGACAAAAAAAATTAAAGGTAAATTAAGCAAGTTGGGGGGGTAGCTGCTTTGCAAATAGAGAAAACTCACTTCTCTTAAGTAATCCAGGGATAATAAGGCACAACACAAAGCACAAGTAATTATCATTTTTTTGTAATTATCTTGATAAAACAAAAAAAAAACTTTGTTTCCAAGGCAAATTACTTAGGAGGTAGAAAAAAATTTACATTTTTCAAATCAATAGTCCAATAGAACTTTGTCATTTTGACAGCCAGAAAACCAGCTTCTAGCTTTACACCAATACACTTTAGATACAGCGTAAAAAGAAATAAGGAATATAGTGCACATAGTGAGATAACTATTATGCAAAAAAATGTATCCAAAATAAAGGAAAAAGCAAAATGCAAATAGTGGCTTTCACTATTGGGAATAAGTGTTATTTTGTCCATTTTGACATTGCCAATGTATTCAAGTTTTCTACAATAAAAGAAAACCTTTACAGCAAATATTAATTTACATTAAAGAGTTTAAGATTGGTATAGTTTATAATTTTAACCCATGTTGTTGCTGGTAATGTATCAGACGTGTTGATGAGGTCAACTGATCAATTCACAGGACACGGAGAGCTGCTTACTGCAGGCCATGACAGTGAAGCGCAACAAATTTAAAGTCGTTAGTTCAAGGCGAATGCTTTTGTCCTTCCTCCCCACGACAGCTTTCTAGCTGCAAAGCAGTCCCAAATGGAGGATTCGAGGAGCAGCTGATCTTTTCAGCAATAGACGCATTCAAAAAGGAACAGAAATTCCAGCTGAAGGAGTGCTGATGAGCACACGTGGGCACACGATCGCACACCACCAAGTGGCTCATGAACACAGGTCCTATCTAAACCCCCTCCTCATTCACATGTCAGTGATGTTGATGTAAGATACTCGGCTTATTCCTTGCCTATTACAAGGAGTAGCGCATCTGCAGGTGTCTTCCGATGTTTTGATCTGAGAGATAAACCCAGGCTTCCCGAGGAGGCAGAGACTCCACACAGAAAATTGATCGATAATTCTTCATGTCTAAAGTGAATACATTTTTGTTTCTAGAAAGATGGGTTTTATGTACTTTGCCTTACTCCCCCCACCAAGTCTGACTCAAAATCCTCATTATATGGAAAGAAAACATGAGAAGACCCTGAAAACTGGAGAGAAAAAGGCAAATGGGGAAGGATTAAAGAAATGATCAGATGGTGTGTTTTCTATGCTTTCTTTTTGGTTTTATAATTCAGAGTTGTAGCTAAAGAAACCAGCAACATAGAAATGTCAAGAGACGCAAAGGAAAAATATCCCAACAAAAGCTTATTATTTCTATTCAAAGGAGGAGGAAACATTCAGGCAAGGCAGGAAGTGCTTAAACAATAATACTCTACTACAGCCCAATGCCATAGGCCCAATGCCTATGTCCCATGAGGAGACCTCAGAACTCACTTCTGCCAGAATGTACCAAGGTCCACTGACCTCCTACCACAGTCCTCAGAGAAGGCTGAGTGGAAATGGGAATGTTCGCTTGAGGGAGGACATTATAAAGATCAGAGCCAAAATTAATGCAATTGAGACTAAGAAAACAATACAAAGAATCAATGAATCAAAGAGTTGGGTTCTTTGAAAGTGTAAATAAAATTGACAAACCCTTAGCCAACCTTATCCAAAAAAAGGAAAGAAAAGACTCAAATCCAGGAAATTAGGAATGAAAAGGATGAAATCACAACAGATCCTGCAGAAATCCAGACTATCATCAATACCTACTTCAAGAACCTGTATTCTAATAAGATGGAAAACACAGAAGAAATAGACAGATTCCTTGATTCATATGAATTGCCTAAGCTAGATCAAGAGGACAAAAAAATTCTAAATAACTCAAAAGACTTCCTGTGGTCAAGGGAATGTGCAGAAGTAGCTCTGTGCTAGATCCAAGTCAAGACTTCAGGCTGCCCTACGTCCACCTCAGCCTTGGAAGCCTGATGAAGGATGGCACAGATGTGGTCCAGCTGCCCCGTCAGTCCGCTGACATCCTCTTTCTTGGAAGGTGAGCTGCCTGTGACGGTTTCCCGACTGCACGTGCAGGAGTGAGCTCAGCCGGAACCACAGAGCTCGGTGCACCGAGTCCATTCTAAAGCGCCAAGCCCAGAAGAAAGGACAAATACACAGTTCTTGCAATGCATCAATTATTAGATTGCTAATTAAGCAGCAAAAGACACTCGATAAAATAAACTTTGGGCACAAACATGGTATACAACATTCTTTGTGATCTGAGTCCTGTTTATATCCGCTGTCTACACTTTTATTGCCTTGTTCTTTTATGAGCACTGTGTGTCCTAGTCATGCAGACTCATATTTCTCCCAATTTTTCCATGTTTTCATATGTCTGTATACTGTCTTTGGTACACACAACTCCAGATTCTGCTTCCTCCAGGAAACCTATCTCAGCCTCCTGTGCTTATTTCTCATCTGAACAACACTTCCCACACAGTGTCCTAGCACTACTTTTGTGTTTTGTTTTTTGCTTTGTTTGTTCTGTTGAAATGGGTGTGTCCCTAAGTTACCTGGGCAGGATGCAGACTCACAATTCTCTTGTCTCAGTAACTCACATAGATTGGATAATGGCTACATGTTAATTTGCCCTTCTAGCACTGATTCACTCAACTATTTATTTATTGGCTTATTTATTTGGCAGTCCTAGGGATTGAACCCAGGGCCTTCATACTGAGTAACATCCCCAGTTCTTTTCTTATTTTTCATTTTGAGACAGAGCCTGGTAAGTTGCCAGTGCTGGGATTGAATTTGCAATCTTCCTACTTCAGCCTCTCAAATTGCTGGCACGACTTTTATGCCTTGCTACAACAGCCCTTTATTAATTTTTATTCTAAGACAAGTTCTCCTTAAATTTCCCACCAAATGAATGTTTCTGACCACTATTCTCTATTGGTCATTAATTATCTGCCATAGGTGGTGCTGGGGTGGTGGTGGGGTGTCATTAATAAGTATATTCTCAATAAAATATTTATTAATATTTGATGAAAGTATCTTTATACTGCATTTTTTTGCCTTATCAAACCCTAATTTTGTGCATTCTCAAACCTTGGATCAGGTAGAGGATCGGATTCCATGGATAAAATGCCCCCAGATGGTTTTATGTATTTCTTTTTAAATGCCTCGCCTCCTCTGCAAGTCTGAGCAAATTTTCTACAACGTGAAGTTGCTGGCGGGAGCCCGCCCTCTGGTGGTCACGCGCTAACATGCAGCCAGTTGCAGCCTCCACACGGCTCCATGACAATTCCTTCCTATTGCAGGTATATTGGCAGAACAGATGTAAGAACAAATAATGAATTAAATGTTTATTTGAGGCAACAGTGCGTCTTAATGCACTCTTTTGTTTAATTGATGGGACGATCATTATACTAATGAAGCAAAACGTGTCATCACATTTGACAACTGTTTTCCTACTGGGTAGACACACGTAGACTAGGCCTTTTTAAAAGGCCTTTTTAAAAGATGCTATTCATATATCTTGTGTCTTTCAAGGAGACTGAATATAACAGTCCTGGAAATTTTTTAAATAAATATAGGACAATGAGACTGCTGTGAAAACCATCACAAGCCTGTACATCTCCAGACTAAAGGACTCACAAGTAAATAAGATTCTTTTTTTCTTTTTTTTTTCCTCAGTGTAATATGTAACTGATGGGAAACTTGAGTATAAGTAATAAATCACAGATCATTTATATTTTCCTTATGTTCAGTTAAGAGGCAATGAAAGAAATGATTTTTATAGTGGAAAAGGCTTTGCTGCTAGTATGGAGACTCTTTAGTGTTTGCTTTCCAGGAATGCACTCTGGGCATGGCTAGAGGCCTTTGTGGGAGGGGAGGCTGCAGTGGAATGTGCCCAGCACCCCATTCTCTAGGAATGAACTACAATATGGTTGACATAAAGGCAACCCAGATATCAATATACAGAGAACGCCAATTAATAGCAACAACCGTGCCACCCTGGTGATATCAATAGAACCAACAAAAACAATACTGTTGAAAATAAACCGGATATTGACATACCCTAAGAATCAATATTGTACCAGCTTTAACCATAGAAAAGGGATCTATACTTACAGTATAAACAATAAAACAAACCAAATATTGATATTGCAACAACTATAACTCCACTAACAATAGAAAAGTATTCAAAAGTAGAAGTATAGAGTTAACTAAAGATTAATAAAGCTTACTAGTTATACTAGTAAAGATAGAGGGAGTGAAGAATGGGAGAATGAAACAAGGTAAAATTTCAAAAATCAATCGATGGAAGATAAGAATGAGGAGAGAAAAATGAGGCAATGGATCCTACTATAAAACAAAAGGAAATAATGAGATTAGATAAAAGTAATAGAAAAGAACAAACAAGAAACAGAAGAAAACAAAAAAATACAGGGAGCAAAATAAATGAAAAAAGAAAATAAGAAGGAAAAAATAATTTAAAAGAGAAAGAAAAAGAAAGGGGGGAGAGGGAAACCAAAAACCTCAAAACACCAAAGAAAAAGAGGGGAAAAAGAAAAAAGAGCCTAAAATTTTTCCTTTCTATTTTTAAGTGAGTGTTTTCTTTCTAGGACCTGCAGTGTTGGAAGCTAGCAAGTCAGGGTTTTCTCTGTCTAGCACTACACTTGCGGGTGTGGGAGGTATCCCCACTCCTTGCCCCACATGCCCCTCTGTCCATACACCCGAGATTACGGCAACCATCTAAGCCAAGACATGTGCTTGCTCACACTGGTGTATCAGGAAAGCAATCAGAACACTGGTATCTGTTGAATGTAGTTAGTGGGGCAGGGGCTCAAGTGTACCCCTGAACTTAATTCCAGCACTTTCAGATCCAGCCACATCTGAAAACTATACTTGTCGGCCTGGCTTCTCACCACACGGGGCAGGACCCCGTGTCCTTCCCAGCCTGAGCTTAAACTTCTCAGAAGTCTATGTCTAGCCTACGCCCTCTCCATGGCTGTCTCTTGTGGCCATCCCTCACTCAGTAACTGTGATAGTGTAACGCTAGAAACTCTGAAGTGAATTGTTCTGTAGTCATTCCGTGGCTCAATCTTAAACAACCCCTTCCCAAGTGTTTCCTCATTACACCATCTCCAGTACGGTAGGCACTGTACTGGATTTCCTCTCCAACTCTAGCCTGCCATGATAGGGTCATTTTGAAGTAAAACCCCAAGCTGTTTTTGTAGTTTACATAGCCATGGCTTTTCTTGGGGCTAGTGCTGCTGGCCCAGTCCACTATTTCTTCCTGGAGCTGCTGACTCTCCGGGGCTTACTTTCTATCCTAGGCCATTGGCCTCAACCACAATCACATTGGTCAGTTGGTTGGGGTTTCTGTTGCTCCATACCAAGGGGAAACAAGACATAGATTAGACTCAGAGTTAGTGCGTAATCATGGCCATGGCCCAGAATCCTTGGAGATGGAGTTGGCTGGGGGAGAATGTGGTTCTACCTGTAGGTGTGGCTCCCTCCATTCCAAGTTTTTTAAAGTCTACAGAAATGTAAGTAAAGTATAGTGTAATTGTAGCCAGTACTAATTAAATGACAGCATAAGTCATCACATTTAAGACATCTCTATCAAATAATATCCAATATTCCTTCTTTAGACCAAAAAAATCTATGTATCAAAGTGAAATCTGTCTTTATCATTGCTTGAGTGGCGCCCTCCTATGGACTGACTCAGGTGCACAGAAATGAGATTCTCTGAAACTATGTGTGATGAAGGGGGTGAGAAGTATTTAAGCGTTTCACTAGGAGTAACTCACATGTACATGGGTTAAAGAAGAAAAATAAACATCAATAATTTATAGTCTCAAAAAAAAAAAAAAAAAAATAATTTATAGTCTCTCTTCAATGAAATCACTAATTTAACAAGTATATAGTGAGTGTCTGTCATCTAGAAAGCAGTGTAGAAAATAATAAAAAGTAGACATTGTTCTTATATTCAAACAGCTTCATACTTATCAGGAAGAGTATTTCAACAGCAAGTCAAAGTGACGGGAGCCACCTTTTCAGACTGGGTGGAAAGGAAGATGTTCTACTCAGTAGAATTTGAGCCAGTCCTGCACACTAGGAAGGGCTTCAACAGGCAGGAAAGACGGGAGGGGGGTCTGGGCAGAGGAAATTTTAGTGAGCACTCAGTATCCATGGTGTTTCAAGAATGGCTGGCATACTAGGTTGCTGGAGCAAATTGTGAGTGAAAGAGAAAACTGCAAATTGAGAATAGACTGATATTTTGATCTTTATTCTGTCAGCAAAGAATGGTTACGGCAATGAGTAAGGGAGTAACCTTGACCAAATATTTGTTTCAGAATGATTTTTCTGGGGGCAGCACGTAAGCCAAATTTAAACAAATAAGCCTGGATGCAAGCAGACTGCCTACCAGTTATTACAATAAAGGATATGAAGTATAACTGAGGCTCAGATTCCAACAGCGAGCAGAGATACCAAATATAAGCCACAGAACTTAGGTAGAAAAGTGAATGTCACATTTTTCTCTAAACAAAAGGCCTGACTGAGGCTTAAGATACACTTCCACCAAAGACAGTGCCTCTGAGTCTCGGGAATGAGAAGAACGGACACAGTCTGAGGAGACACTTGAGCCCTGCCATCTGAGTTCGGTTCTTGCTGCTGTAGGACAACATCACAGCCTGGGCTTTCTAAAGAACAGAGGCTTATCTTGCTCATGGTTCTGCAGGGTCGGATGCTCAAGAGCATGGTGTCATCTCAAGAGGGCGTTAGTGCTACATCATTCCATAATTGTAGGTAAATGGGCAAGACAGGGCCAAAGCAAGAGAGCAGGAGAGGGTAGAACTTGCTTTTATACTAGGTCCACTCTCTTCATAACTAATCTATTTCTGTAATAATAACAATCCATTCCTGAGCAATGTAACCTTGTTATCTAATCACCTGTTATTAGAGTCCACCTCCCAAAACTCATGATTTGGGACTTAGTTTCCAAAACATAAACTTTGGGAATACATTCAAACCACAACAAATCTAGGACAAAAGGGAAAGGCATGTTAGAATTGCTGGAGAAATTTGTATGTGTTATTTTTTAGTACATTTATAAATATTATTTACCCAGATTTATTGGCATGTAATAGTCAAATGAAATAATATGTACTTAGGGCATACATGGTGATGTTTTGATATGTATACACTATGAATGATGAGCACCACCAAGTTAATCAACACACAGTTACCATTTGTGTGTCTTTGCCAGGAACATTATCTACACCCACCAAATTTCAAATACACCACACATTATTAAATATAATTTTCATGGTAGAGATCTTTCGCTTTCTGAGTGAGGTTAATTCCTAAGTATTTAATTTTCCTTAATGCTACTGTGAATGGCATTGTTTTCCCAATCTCTTTCTCAATGAGTTCATTATTAGTGTATAGAAATGCTATTGATTTTTGTGTGTTTATTTTGTGTCCAGGTACATGGCTGAATTTGGTAATTAATTCCAGGAATCTTTTGGTACAGTTCTTAGGTCTTATATGTATTAGACCATGTCAACTGCAAATAATGATACTTCAGCTTCATCCTTTCTCCTTTCTCCTTCATCCCTTCTTATGTATTCCTTTTATGTCTTGCTCTTGCCCGATTGCTCAGGGCTGTTTTGAGGACTATGTTGAACAGAAGCAGTGGTAGTGGACATCCTTATCTTATTTCTGATTTTAGAGGGAAAGGTTTCAATTTTCCCCAACTTAATTTGATGTTGGCAGTAGGTTAGGGGTTTTTATCAGATTAAGATTAGGTCCTTCTGTATCTATTTGCTTCTGGGTTTTTAACATGAATGGATATTGGATTTTGTCAAATGCTTTTTCTGTGTCTATTGAAATGATCATGTGATTTTTGTCCCTGCTTCTATTTATGTGATGAGTTACATTTATTGATTTCCATATGTTGACCCATCTTTGCATCATTGGTATGAAACCCACTTGGTTGTGGTGTATGATCTTTTTGATGATTCATTGCATTCTCTTTGCCAGTGTCTTGTAGATTTTTGCATCTATGTTCATTAGAGAGATTTGCTGTAGTTACTTTGTGATTTGTTTTGTTGTGGGGTTTTTGCTGCTTTGTATTTTTTTTTTAACTTTGTCTAGTTTTGGGATCAGGATAATGCTAGAATGATTTGGGGAGTACTCCTTCCTCTCAATGTCATTAAAGAGTTTGAGGAGTATTTGGTTTAGATCTTCCCTAAAGTTCTTGTAGAATTTGACTGTGACTCCATCAGGTCCTGGGCTTTTCTTAATTGGCAGGATTTTTATTACTACTTCAATTTCATTTCCTGTCATGGAATTATTCAAGATTTTTAAGTCTTCTTGGTGCAGCTTTGGTAATTCATATGTATCTAGGAATCTCTCCATTTCTTCTGAGGTCTCCAATTTCTTGGCATGTAGGTTTGTGAAGTAGTTGCTGATAATTGTCTGGATTTCGGCAGTGTCCATTGTGATTTCACCTTTTTCATTTCTAATAGCACTGATGTGTCTTGTCTTTCCTTTTTAGTTTGGTGCATCACGGTTTGGTGCATACATGTTTATAACTGTATCTCTCCCTGTTGAATAGTTCTGTTAACCAGTATGTAATGTCCTTTGCTTCTTTTGATCAGCTCTGGGTTAAAGTCCACGTGGTCTGAAAATAAGATAGCTACTCCGGCTTTTTCTTCAAGGTCCTGTTGCATAAAATATCATTTCCCATCCCTTGATTTTCATTCTCTGAATTTCTTTTTTTGTTAAATGCGTTTCTTATATATAGCACATCACTGGATTTTTTTCCTTGATCCTTTCTGCTGCTCTGTGTCTTTTGATTGATGAATTGACTCCATTCATATTGATAGTTGTATTTCATAAGTACTGGTTTATTCCTGTCATTGTATTACTCACCTGTTGCTATTTTACTTTCTGTCTCTCCCACTTAATTGCTATCCGTACCTGATGCATTCGTTCTATGGGACATATTCCCATTGTTACCTCCTTTGTCTTTTTCTAGAATATCCTTGAGAATTCTTTTGAGTGTTGGTTCATTGGTTATGAATTTCCTTTGGTGCTGTTTATCACGGAAATATGTCATTTCTCCATCAATTTTGAAAGATAATATTGCAGGATATCACAGTCCGGGTTGGAAATTGCTTTCCTTTAGGGCTTGAAATGCTTCATTCCAAGCTCTTCTTGCCTTTGAAGTTTGTGTTGAGAAGTCTGTTTAATTCTGATGGATTTCCCTTTACAGATGATTCATTGCTTTTTTTCTGGCAGCTTTTAAGATTCTGTTCAATGTTTGATTGCTGGTATTTTAATCATGATGTGGCATCAAGTGATTTTTTTTTTCTGATCATGGTTATTTGGAGTTCCGTATGCTTCATTTATCTATAAGTTAAACTATTTTTCCATTCTGGAAAGTTTTCTGCTATTACTTATGCAAACAGGTATTTTTGTGCCTTTTGTCTGTCTTCTGATTTTTCATTAATTACAGTTACTCTTATATTAGTCTTCTTTGAGTCTTCTAGCAGCTGTTGGATTCATTTTTCATGTTCTCTTGTTTTTAAGGTATCTCTCATTATTTGATCACTAACTACAGCCCTGTCTTCTAGATCTGACACTGTCCTTACATTGATCGATTCTGCTGCCCATGCTGTCAATTGCATTTTTAATCTCCTTGATTTCTGTTTGAAACTTTTTTATGGATTGCCATTCTTTTCTATGCTGGGCATTCATGCTTTTCATCTCTTTTTTTAGCTCCACTAGATTTTTATTAGTGTCTTCTCTAGACCCATTGACCATTTGTTTCATTGGGGTCTTTTTCTGTTTGATTCTATCTTCTTCGAATTCACCAAGTACCTTACTGAACTGTTGTGTTACCTCCCTCGATACTTCCTGACGTTTCTGGTGTGTGGCTTGTTTTCCTTCCCCTCAACGCCCAGTGGATTAGCTTTGGGGGAGTTGGGTTTCCATGTTTCTATTTTTTTCATTTGTTTCTGGGCTGGAGTTTGCAGCTTTTTTGGCCCAGTGTTTGGTTCTCTGGGAATGGGCCACAATATTGTTCATAATTCCTAGGAAATTCAGATATTGGCATACAGAGTAAACCAATTGACAGCAACAATTATGTCACTTTGACTATAGTGGTAAATTCAGCGACAATAGTGTCGAATACAAACTGAATATTGACAAACCCTAAGGACTACTCATGAGCTATCTTTAACCGAAGCAAAGAGGTCTATAATTTTAGTATAGACACTTAGGCAATCCAGATATTGACCTACAGTAAATCAGACCACTAGTTTCTGCTGGATGTAGACAGCAGTGCGAGGGCTCAAGCAGACCCCTGGACTAAACACCCCCTTCTTCGAATCCACCGTCTGTGAAAGTTACACCCACCAAACCTGGCCTCCCACTACCAAATAAAGACCCCGTGATCTTCCTGGTCTGAGCGGAAGCTTCTTGGGGGGTCTCAAGGGATCTCTAACTCTCACCCTCTCCATGCCTGTCCCCCAAGGTTGTCTCTCAGTCTGCAGAAGGGTAACATTTCAGTGCTGGGGTGAAACTCCTCTACGGTGTTGGTGTCATCCTCAGTCAGGTTGGTCATTTGGTGGTCATCACTGCCACTGAGTGCTGAGGAGAACCAAGATGCAGAGCTTGCTAGAATTTGGCAGTCTGGCTACTCTCTCCTCCTGCATGGATCACAGTGCGAGGCACCCAAAAGTGGTGGCTGTAGGGTGGGCGGGGTGGGGCCTCTTCTCTTCTCCTCTGCCACATGGATTATGGTGTGAGGCTGGAGTGTCCTACACTTAGAACAAAGCTACACACTATTAGGAACAGCTGTCACAATGTGCACACACCTGTATTACCAGTGTTTTAACTAACAGTATTACCAACAACCTGGAGTCCTCTTCCCTTCTTGATATTGGATGTAACCAATATCCTGATTTCTAAAGTCTTTGGTTAGTTTGCCTCTTTTTACAATTTATGAATACAATCATTGAATGTATATTATTTTGTGTCTGGCTTATTTTGCTGCTTATGTTTGTGAAAGTCATTCTCATAATTGCATATAATTTCCTTTGTTCATTCTTCTTATGGTCAAGATATTTATTCAATCTTATCATCAAGGTGTTGAATTCTATTTTGTGGTTACTGGACATTTAGATGATACATCATTTGGACATATTATTCATAGTGTCATACTCAAGGAATATTTTTGTATATATCTTCTGTTGTTAGTTGTACTTTGTTTGTTAGGGACTATCAATAATTTAGGTTCACCAGTCCCAGAGAGTGATGTTGAACTAGCCTTCTCTGAAAGCACAGGGTCGATTTTAGGTAGCTAAGTGAGTTATTTACTTCCACGAGATGTTCTAAGTGTGATTGGTCATCAGGAAGAAATGAACGTGTTTTCGTAAGTTATTCATACGGTATGACAAGGTGGGAGCCCAGTGTGGTATGCTGCGTTTGGAGAAGCCTGTTCCTCGGTAAAGGAGACTTTTGGTTGCATGGTGTAGGAGAGAATTACAAAGGGGAAGAGAGAAGATATCCCAAAGGGAAATGTACTTGGGTTGCCCTAGAGACTTGCAGGAATTCTGCCAGAATAAGAGTCTGTAACAGTAATAGCCCAGGGAAAAATTCAAGTTATGAGAACTGACAAGTCTGAAAGGTTGAAGAGAGAAGTCCAGAGCTCGGAAAGTGATCCCAAAATATTTTCTGAATGAATTAAATCTGTATATTTTATTTTAAGGAAACTGAAAAAATAGTCCCTGAAGTATGACTCTTATTCTCAGAAGAAAATTTAAACAGTAGGAAAATGTCTTTTCCTAAACAAATGTGAATGTGTCAGGATGTGGGCTTTACTCTGAGGCCATTGTTCATAGACATCAGAGGTCCATGTGCTTTGTGTCCCTATTCTCTCAGGTGGGCTTTGCCATGTGCAAAATGGGAATACAGTATTAATATGCCCATCTATCAGGTGCCCTACAGGTTTCCTCTGACAATTTACTGAAGTAGTGTCACCAGCATGCTTCTTGCCACATAGCAGTACCAGTGAATACACAGTCCGTATCTTTAGTATTTTTTTCATTCTCCTTTCTAATATTATATGTGTGACTTTGTATATGATACTTTATATGAATTTTCAGGTCTTTTTTCTTAAATGTAATATTTAATGCAATCCCAACCAAAATACCAACAGCATACATCACAGAACTAGAGAAAACAATGCTACAACTCATATGGAACCGGAAGCAACCTAGAATAGCAAAAGCAATTCTGGGTAACAAGGGCAAAGCAGGGGGCATCACAATTCCTGACTTGAAATTATACTACAAAGATACCATGATAAAAACAGCATGGTACTGGCAAAAAACAGACCTAAGGATCAGTGGAACAGAACAGAAGATGCAGAAACAACTCCAAGAACATTCAGCTACCTTTTCTTTGACAAAGGGGCCAAACATCTTCACTATAAGAAAGATAACCTCTTTAATAATTGTGCTAGGAAAACTGGCTTTCCACACGCCAAAGATTAAACCTAGACCCATAACTCTTACCTGCACTAAACTAAAATCAAAATGGTTCAAAGATCTAAGTATTAAAATGAAAACACTAAATCTGTTGGGAGATAGAATAGGTAAAACTCTGGAAGACATAGGTGTAGGCAAAGACTTTATGAACAAAACCCTGAATGCCCAGGAAATATTACAAAGAATCAACAACTGGGATCACATCAAATTAAAATTTTTGCACAGCAAAAGAAACTCCCAACAGGTAAAGAGACATACATAGACTTGGAAAAAAAAATTTTACCAGTTATTCCTCAGACAAAGGACTAACATCCAGAATACATAAAGAACTCAAAAAAGTCAGACCCCCCCAAATTTAAAGATGCAGTCCAAAAATGGGCATCTGAAATGAATAAACATTTCTCAGAAGAAGAAATATGAACAGCAAATAAACATACAAAAAAGTGTTCAACATCACTGGTTATTTGAGAAATGCAAATTAAAACAACATTGAGATTCCATCTCGCTACAGAAAGAATGGCTGTTATCAAGAAATCCAATACCAAATGCTGGTGAGGCTGCAGAGAAAAAGGAACCCTTCTCCACTATCGGTGGGAGTGTAAACTGGTGCAACCAGTATGGAAATCAGTATGGAGATTCCTCAAAAAGCTAAAACTAGAAGTTTCATTTGACCTGTTTGCGCCCTACGTATTTCCCTGAAAGAGTTAAAAGCATCATAACCCAGCAATATATGGATACACATGTTTATAACAAGTGTTTACAATAACTAAATCTTAGAAACAACCTACATGCCTATTGAAATACGAATGGATAAAGAAAAGTGGTATTTCTTTTTTTTTTTTTTGGTGCTGGGGACCGAAGAAAAGTGGTATTTCTATACAGTGAAGTACCACTCTGCCAAAAAGAAGGATAAACTTGGGTCATTTGAAGGAAAATGGATGCACCTCGAGACCATAATCTTAAGTCAAACAAATCAGACACACAAGTTCAAATAGCTCATTGATTCTCTTTTGTTAGAAACCCAAAGGGCAAACAAGGAATGCAGTGGAGCATAGATATTGGGAAGTAGGAAGAACATGTTGAAATGGGAAGGGGAACAAAGGGTGGGGGGAGAAAGAAGGAGAAAGGAGAAAAGAGAATAGAAGGAGAAATGGAAACAAAGCTTTTGTAAATGGAGAGAGGAAAAAGTGTTGAAGGGAGGGGAAGGGAATGGGAAAAAGAACAATAAAGATATATTATGTACAGGCACAAATTCCCTATAATGAATGTGATCGATATGTATGACAAATATGTACTAATAAAAATATAAAGTTTTAAAAAGAAATAAAATAAAAGTAAATATAGAGATAAATCTGTGTGTGCACGTGTGTGTGTGCACATGTGTGTAATACTAAATAGCATGAGTTACTGTTACATCCAGAGGTGGACTGTGACCTGCTGTCCAGCTAGAAAAATATATTTCCCAGCGATCGTAAACCCAACTACAGTAAAGAATTAAAGAAACCGAGTTTAAATTAAGAGAAGACAATTTACTTAGAGGGCAATTTATTTAAAAGTGGTGAAAAGGGAGGAAAAGGAGATGATAGATAGCTACTCAACGAGTAGGGAGCATTCAAAAGTGAAATACTCGTGGGCCCTTCATTGTAGCCCCTTTTTACTGAGGTTTTTCCCTTGGGTCTCCCCTTGGAATCTGATTGGCTCTTGGGCTTGTCTGTCACCTCTGCCTTGATTTCCCTCATCTCTGTGACCTTTGTCTTTTGGCAGAGGGCAAGCTTATGGCCAGTTGCCTTAGGGCTAGTTAGTGCAGATGTAAGAGTCAAAAGGGAGTCTGTTTTCTGTATGTTAATCAGACTACCTGGGGCCTTCCCGGAATTAGTCTCTTTGCCTTTATCTCCTCAACTGTTGGAATGCAGCTGCTTTTATGTTTAATGTCTGATGAGGCCTTTACCCTATCTTTTACCAACCTGTGGGGACTCCTACATTACATCCCTACATTATGTTTGGGGAATTTAAATAAAGAGAATCTTTCAGAGAGAGCTGAGAGTGAAGAATATGAGTATAAGTTTGTATCAGGTCTTTTGAGAGCCCCTACAGGAAAGATTTAATTTTTGGAGGATTTTCCTCTTGGCCTTTGGAAAAAAACAATATTTAACACTCAATTTAAGGTTACTATTTTCTATATGTGAGTCCATCCTAACAATTGAAAAACCATCCTATGTGCAGGGAGAGCTATGTGTTGAGGTGGTATGAGGATTGAAATGACAGAGAAGCATTGGGTTGAAAAGATGCCCTCCTCCTCCAACATCTAAAAGGACAGCTGTGTTCCAGGGCTCTGGAGGTGGCCAGTAGCGAAATGAATGTCAATGCATGTTAGTTATGAATAGGCAAAAGCAGGAAGTACAGAAGAGCAGATTCAGAGGGAGTAAAGTTTACACTGTGCCTTCCACACCACGCTAGTGCAAAGTGAATCTTGAGAAGTTGGCTGCTGACATCTGAGTTTGGGACAATATAGAGTGCTATATGCACATGGGTTCACTCGGGTTGACAGGAGTGTGGGTGTGTTGCATGTGGAAATATACAACTGTATTTCTGCTGTGAGTTAAGAGACAACAGTTCTTGGGAAATACTTCTCTGATCACCTAGTTCCTCTTCTCTTTTCTTTCCTTCCTGCTTCTTTCTCACATCTTTTGAGTTCCTATCTTCAGAATACATGCCTAGCTCTATGTTTTGTTGAATGGTGGTAATTCTTACTGTGCTGGTTCTGGGAACTGGACCTATGTCAGTGGGCTGAATGGTTCCCCACTGTGGTTTTTAATACGTATGAGCTATCTTTCGGGAGCTTCTGGCCTATTTAGTGCCTCTGATCTCATCTAGTTGATGACAGGAGAGCTTATGATCATGTTTGTTCCTCATTTATAAGTTGTTTCCAGAAAAGGCTGAAACGGATTTTCTGTACTAAGCAGAAAGTCTCTTTCCAACATGGCTTCAGAAATCACTTATGCTGAAGTGAAGTTCAAAGATAAATCCAAGTCTTCAGGTACCGACTCGGACCCTCCAGCAGGTAAAAAACATTTTCTGGTAGTTAGAATTCAGGTGAGGTGAAATACGAAGACAGAGTTTATAAATAAGCCATAGGTGAGGTTTGCTGCTGGTTCTCTGAGTGGCCATGTCTGGTAAATAAGGACCTGTCTACAGATTGAGGTGCCTGTAATAAGGGTTAAGGGGATGTGGAGTTGTGTAGTGGGAAAGAAAAGATTTGTGATACTGTCTTGACTCTTACAATACAGAGAAAACCATATGTTTCATTTTATTGTATATCTTTTCACATATAAACATATATATGTGTATACATATTTTCAAAATTGAAATCATAGTGTGTACTACTGAGTTTTTCCTCCTCATTTGACATATATCACCACCATAAGAAAATGGTCTATATCTATTTGGTGTTTTCATCTTGAAGAAGGTTTTTCTGCAGTGCTGGGGGTGTCTAACACGGTGCCTTGCACATGGTAGGCAAGTGAGCTACACCCCCAGACCATAAAATGGTTTCCAACCAAGAGATGTTGACTAAAAGAAATGATTTTGTCTTTAAAATGTGAAGTATGACTATAAAGATTTAACGGATATGGCATATTAATCTTGTAAGTAAAGCTGAAAAAAATCTGGAAGATTTTTTAAATACGTAATGAAATACTATGCAACCATAATAAAGTGTGCCAAAGAAGGACACATGGTGGTAAGAAATAGGTTTACAATACAGTGTAAGATTTCAGCTACTTGTGAGGCTAAGGCAGGAAGACTGCAAGTTCAAGCCCAGCCTGGGCAACTCAGTGAGATTCTGTCTCAAAAAAGAAAAAATTGGGGTTGGGGATTTAGCTCAAGTGGTACAGCATTTGCCTGGTAAGCGCAAGGCCCTGAGTTCCATCCCCAGTGCCCCCCAAAAAGAAGAAATTTTGTGGTGTGTTTCAGTGGTAGAGTGTCCACCTAGCTCTTGGTTCAATGCCTACACAAATACATACACAGACAAACACACACACACAGAAAACTAATTCTATGTCAGTATTTAGGATGTGTCAGTCATGTTGGAAAATGTGCATCTGGTGCATACACTTTAAAAATTACCAAAATATTATGAAAATCATTATTTCAATGGTTATTTTCAAAGTAAGACAGTTAATGACAGCTATTTTCAATAATAAGAATTCATGCTTTTATGTATTTTTGTAAAGTTTTTATAATGAACATCATAATTTTTTCCTATTCCTATTTTTGTATTACTACAAATGTCAGTAATATTAGTAATTGTGTGTTGTGCAAGAGAAAGGAGAAGAGGAAGAAGAGGGAGAGGAAATAAGGGCAGAATTTATTACTGATGAAACTAATTTGGTTTTTCCTTTAGGTCCCAAAAAGAAGACCATCCCTCACGAAAACAATCCCAGTTTACCCAGACTGCTTCTTTTCCTACTGCTAATACTTTTCATGCTGTTGGCCATTCTGTTTTTTGTTGCTTTTGTCAGTAAGTATGCCAATTGAATTGGCAAGCAGTGTCTGCCTTACACCAAGAAACTGTGACCATTAGAGACTGACATTTAACAACAGGATCACCCAGGCAGCCAAATAAGAATTTTTCTCTGGGGAGACATAATCCATGGAAATTCATTGGTGATTTTGCTATTTGTTTGGATTTAGTTCCTCAACAGCAGGAATAATGGAATCTATTCTCATTGGAGAAACTGCAGAGTAGGGATGTGGGTGGGTGTGGGTGTGTCTGTGTATGTATGTCTGTGTGTGTGCCTGTGTGTCTGTGTATTTCTCTACGAGTGTGCTGTGTCTGTGTGTGTTGTAGTACCATCTGTAGGGCATCATCTATTGTTAGACTTCGTGTGAGTGAGGACAAATCTCTACTTCCTTAGTTGAATATACAAAACCAGCCCTAGGTAAGTACACAGACTTACATTTTGTGACCAATAAGCGGACAAGAAGGAGACAGGTAGCAATATTCCAGGAAGAACTCCCACACCACTTCCTTATGATCATTTCTGGCCTGCCCAAAACATATAAAAGCCAATTTAGCAAATAGGTGGATTTCTACATATCTTGGTTTTAGAAATGGTCAAATTCCTACAAGGCATAAAAATTTATATGTTTTGGTTGGATATTTTATTCATCCATTTGGTCCTTCAATTGGCCATTTACTGTATGTCACGCTCGAGTCACGCAGAGCTCAGAGAGTCCTCGCCCCTGGCCCTGGAAGTTGGAAAAGAGTCTAGTGAGCCAGTGTTTACAATCGTGTATGTGAAGTGCTGTGCTGGTAGATAGCAGGAGCCTGCTTCCTGGCAGAGGCGGCATCCAGAGCTGTGTGCACTAAGAATAGCACGCATATGAGAGCACAGAAAAATTGAGGGACGTGTAAGTGTGCATGAAAGGAACACATAGTGCAAGTGCAGAAGCAAGAAAAAACACTGTAAGTGGCAGACACAAATAGGACTAAAATCATGAAAAGTGTTACATACCATGATGGACAGTTTGGGTTTTTTTCTAAAGGTTAATTTCTCAAGTACCTTTTGCTGGTTAATAAACCAGTCTAAGACTTTGTGAATTACAGCAACTTTTTATCTATCTGGCGCATGTGTGATTCGCCAGTTTAGATCAGTCTCAGTGGGGAGGCCCTGGTGGCCCCAGCTGAGCTCACCCATGATGTACAGCCAGGGAGCTGTCACAAGCCATTCAGCTTCTGGGAAGAGACCATCAGCTGGAGTGACGGGAGCTACATCTCTGCCGTCCTTCATCAGGCCAGCCTGGGTGCTCCCCTGGCACGCTGCAGACGTCCAAGCCTGCAGTGGACAGAGCTGAGTCCCTTGAAGCCTCAACTCGGATCTCGCACAGAGCTGATACTGCACATTCTGTTGGCCACAGAAAGTCTTAACAGGGATCCCAATGTAAACAGTGGAGAAATAGACCAGTTTTCAAGATTGGAGAAGCTGCAGAGTCATATTTTAAAGGGTGTAGAGAAAAGGAGGATTAAAAATAGAATCTATTTTGCAATCTGTCACATTTCCGAAGAGCCACTGAAGAATTTTAAGCAGAGAACTGACACAATCAAATCTTACCTGTAGAACTACACTTTTACAGAGGTGTGAAATGGCAACAAAGAGAGAAGGTTAATTCATAATCCAAGTGAGAAATAGTGAGAGCCTGACTTAAACGTAGTGTTACTGGGGAAGGAAAAGAGGAGGTGGCTTTGAATGACACAGGAGATAGAATCAAGGAAGTTGAGGCTTGACGAATATTTAGATCTAGGTAATAAGGGACCAGAGAAGCCAAGTGTGACTCTAATATTGTGGCTTAGTAAACTCAATGGTCATGAAATCATTCGAAGAAACAGACAATATGCAATAAGTAGGAGATTTGGATTGGAAGATGATGATTTAATTTCTGGCCCATGTTGAGTCAAACCTGGTAAATGTTACATTTTTAAAGAAGCGGATGAAAGAAGAGAATCTTATAGAGGAGTGTACAAAACAGCAGTGAGAAAGGTGAGGTAAAAATAAGAAAGAGCCATTTCCCAAGACTCAAGGAGGAAGAGAACTGGGGTCAAGTATTGCAGGAAGTAAGGAAGGTGTCAGACATGTGATCTTAGGTTGTTACTGATTTTCCATTTCAAATATAGTTTTAGTGAAATAATGGAGCTGAATTCAGAATGTGGTAGGTTGAGAAGCAAAGAGCAGGTAAAGAAGATAGAAAATTCCAGATTGTGGACAGTTGAGTTACTTTAAATTGGCAACAACAGGAGACCGTTGCTGCACTGAGGAGTAAGAGGCGATGGAGAGTTAAAGGAGAGAAGAGGTTGAGAACAATGTTCTCTTGATCAATGTTGGTTCTTTTAAATTTTTCCGTTCTGTCCTTTAGTAACCTAAAACTCCTCATAATTACCTCATTCCTCCTTTCTTCAATGTCCCAGGCTGTGTAAATCCTTAAATCCACGTATTTCTCTGCCCTCCACTTCTCGTCAAGATCTAAGCTTTTTGTGCATCTCACATTAAGCATCGAAGGAGAATATGGATAAGTCTCTTTAGACCCATTATGATGGACCTGTCATGTCCTCTTTCATCTACTACTCCTGGAGATATCTATAGCTGCAAAATCAGTAGGATTAGGATTCTGTTGGCTTTTGGATGTTGTGAAGCCTTTTCCAGTCAGGTTATCTACTTAGGTAATTGGACATTTAGTAATTATTTCTGTGAAGAATGAAAAAAAAATTGCAGTAAGGAGCACAATTGTAATACTACCATAAGTAGGAATGTTTTTTGTTCTCTTTTCCAGTTTTCTTTAAAAAATATTCTCAGCTCTTTGAAGAAAAAAGGATTATAAAAGAACTGAATCACACAGAATTGGAGTGTATAAAAAATCGTTCAACCATGGAAGGTAACCCTTGATGCTCATGGAATTCAGTTGCTAACTATGTTATGTAAGAATCCCAAAACACTAGATGCCCAGTAAGATGCCCAGAAAGATGCCCAGAAAGATCATACTAAATTGTGGAGTGTCGTGATCATTATAAAATTAAATAGGACCTTCTACTATTACCTCCATTTGTCTATGCAAGGTTCAACTGTGAAAAAGCCCATCTTGCAGGTAATTTTTGCTTCTTCCTGTAAGTTCTGTGCACACTTGTTCTTTTTCTCACATAGCAGTTAAAATCATTTTTAAAACATTTGGGTGATGACTTTTTCATTATGAACATGAATTACTAATTTTTATAAATAATTTGTAAGGACATTTTTATATTACAGAAAAATGAGCTGACAATATGAAAAGATACTCTTGTAACCCTGCACAGTGTCCTCTATCAACATCTTACATAGACAAAAGCATTTGTTACAACTGATGAGCTAAAACTGATATATCTTCATTATTTAACTTTTATGTTATATTCAGGTTGTCTAAATTTTCACTTCATGTTCTTTTTCTGTCCTAGAATCCCATCCAACATATAACATTTGATGTAGTTGTTATGTCTTTTTAGGCAACTCTTGTCTATTATAGTTTTTCAGAAAGTTTTGTTTTGATTGACCCTGATGGCTTTGAGAATATAGTCTGGCATAATACAGGGTGTCTGTTAAAATATGATGTTTTTCTAATGATTAGTTTGAGCTTACTGGTTTTTTGAGAGGAAGGTCAGAGATGTAAAATACTATCTTCATCATATCAAAAGTATATATTATCAAAGTGATTTTTGCCTATCGATGGCAACCTTGATCAATATGTGGCAGGTTTCTCTACTTTAAAGCTACTTTTTCTTGCCTTTGTAGATGATACTCTTCTGAATCAATTTGCTGTGGGCAGCCCACACTTGAGGATCAAAGTGTTATGCTCCCTGTTTACCATGTAGCATTGTAGCAGTTGGGCTTATCCAAACATGGTATAGTAGTTAGTTCTACGTGTTTGGCAGATAGATCCATATATATACATAGATGATAGAGGACAGATAGCTAGGTGCATACATTATACATAAATATGGATATGAGTATTGATATGAATGTGAGTATTTATGCAATTGTGGAAGCTTAAGATGTCCAAAATTTGATCAGGACAAATAGCTTGTTGGAGATTCAGGGAAGACTGGCAGATAGAGTCCAAAAGCAGTCTGCTGGAGAACTTCTTGTCCGGGGGAGGGCTTTTTTGTTCTACTCCAATGTTGAACTGGGATTTGAGGTGGCCCACTCACATTATGGATGGCAATCTGCCTTGCTCAAAGTCCCAAGTTTAAATGTCAATCTCATTCAAAAACATCTCATAGAAATATCCATTATAAATACCTACATAATTTAGTCATTAGTATTCTTGTGCATGTGAGATTTGTCTCATGTACCATTTATTAATTCATTTAACCCTTTATATCTGCATGTACTTATAGGTATTTATTTTATATTAAGCATTAAAACCCAATACTACTTTATTTACCTGCTTTCTAGCTCTGGACGTCAGAAGCTCTTTCAGTCGACTCCTGTATTCCTTTGATGTATCATATTACCAACATTGTGGTTTTTGTTTTAGCACTTTCTTACTTTCTGGACCCACAAAATCCTCCAGATTCATTCTGTATATTTGTTGTCCCTCCCTAGAATCAACATTTCTCTGAGGAGCCCTGGTTCCTTTTATTGCAGAATGGTGTCCTACAAAGTTTGATGTGTTGTATTTTCATTTTCACTCAGTTCGACAGGTTTTTTAATTTCCTTTGGTAATTCTTATTGGAAGTATGACTTACTTAGAGATATGCCACTGAGTTTTGAGCGTTTGTTGATTTTCCTGTTTTGTATCTTTTATGATTTTTATTTTCTTTCTTTTGCAGTGGTAAACTATCCTCTATTTTCCATTAATATCTTAAATTTGTTGAGGTGTGTTTTATTTTTGAATATGCAGTCTATCTTTGCATATGTTCTACGGGCACTTATGAAAAATGGGCATTCTGTTTTGCAGTAGCATGTTCTAAAAATGTTCATTATATTCTGTTGGTTCGTGTTTTTTAATTCTTTCTGATTTTCTGCATAGTTGTGTCCACCCATAATAATGTGTTTTTCAATTTCTCTTTCCTCTTTTATCATTTCTACTTCATATATTGTGCACCTCTGTTATTTGGCATATACACATTTAGTTAGGGTCAGTATTTAAGATCTGGTTATTTTTTTCAATTTTGTCTCTGTTGTTCAGTTGGTAGTTTATAGTGTGTTTTTTTCTGCCAATTCACTGATCTCTTTTTCCTCTTCATTCTACTGTAGAGCCCATCCAGTGAGTTATTTTTAAAAGTTACTGTAGTTTTCAACTATAAAATTTCCATTTAGTTTTTCTTCATGTCTTCTCTTTCTTTTCTGAAGTTTTTCATTTTTTTATCTGTTTCATTAATGTTTCTACCTTCACAGTGAAGTATTTGTTTTTTATCATGGCTGCTTAAAATCTTTGTCAGGTAATTCTAACATTTTTGTTATCTGAGTTGTTGGTGTTTATTATTATTTTTTATTAACTTTGAGAACTTCCTTGTTCTCGGCTTGATGAGCTATTTTCTGTGGAATTCTAGACATTTTCATACAAAGGCTTCAGAGTGTGGGTCTTATTTAAACATCAGGTTTTAGCAGGCTTTTCCCGAAATCACTCCGACACGAGAAGGGAGTCCTTAACTACTAGTGTCTGAAAGAGGTGGGCTTGGTTTTCTACACATCCAGAGGAGGGAGCTCTTTGATATTTCTGGGTGAAGATGCCAATTCCAACTTTCATTTGGTCTGCCTTGATCCTTAAGTTACTAATACATGCTTTTAAAATGATTTTTTATGCTGTACTTCTGTGCCCTTCTGCGCAATAAAGGGAAAGTCTGGAGCTGTTGCCCAAAGAATTGGAAATCATTTAGCACCCGCTGCTACTTTATTTCTACCGACGCAAAATCCTGGCAGCAGAGTGCGGAGCGCTGTTCCAGGATGCAGGCTCATCTGCTGGTGATCAACACCAAGGAGGAGCAGGTACTGTCCAAGAGACAATGGAGTCTGAGCCCTGTTTGTCTTTTGTACATCTCTTTTCACCGAGAAGGAAGCATTTTCTATTGTTTGGGGATATTGGGGTTATGGGAGAAGGGGTTCCAAAAAACAGGTTGGAAAGTTTTCTCCGGCCTTTCCACTCCACACCTAGCTCCTGCTTCACTGAAACAAAACTATCCTAAAGAAATCACAGGGCCAGAAATATCACGCATGTGGGTTGAGTGGAAAGACGAAAACATTTCTGCCTGAAAAATCTGTTCATTATTTCCATGTGTAAATGTTTTGTAAATTAACTGCTGAACAGAGAGGAGCTTTTACCTGAATTTGAAAATGAGTCATGCAGAGTCACAGAGAGAAATGCAATTAAACATACCTCCGAAGTTATGAAAAGAATATGATTAGATCTGCAAAAATGTTCTCATGTACAACTTTGAAAGCGCCATTGCTTAGTAAAGACAATAGGGGAAGTGAGTCTGAGATAAGAACGCCTTGTGGTCATGACTAGAATTTGCCTCCATGTGTAATGAAAGTCAGGCATCTTTGCTGGTTCCTGGCTCAGCCAGTGTCCTGCAAGCCTGAGGGGCCCAGTGTGGCTGACTCTTTTTCTTCTCATTTTCTACAACCCTAAATAACCAGGCTGAAATATCGCACTGTATCCATGACTATGTACCATTATTATGCGTTAAATCAAAAAAATGTTAAATGCTCAAGGATATGGAGATGTTAAGTGTCCTGATTTAACAATTTCACAAGGTATGAGTGTATCAAATTACCACACTGTATCCCATAAATTTCTATAACCAAATTATTACAAAAAGAAAACACAAAATATCTAAAAAAGAAAAAGTATTCTAAAGACTATGACTCTGTCCTTTACTTCCCCCATAGAATTTCATCGCCCAGAATTTGATGACTCGGGCTGCTTATTATGTGGGACTGTCAGATCCAAAGGGGCAGAGACATTGGCAATGGGTTGATCAGACACCGTACAATGGAAGTTCCATGTGAGTATAAAATGAGATAAAGGAATCCTGGGTCCTGAGTCATGCAGGGGACTTAGATCCTGCTATCGGCGATGAAGCCGTTATAACTCACTCTTGTGTCAAGCGTTGGACACTAGGTAATAGTTTTATTATTTCACTTAATTATCACAAGACCCCTTGAGGGAGACATAATTATTTTTTCCACTTTAAAGATAAATAATCTGAGTTTGGACAGTGTACGTAGCTCAGCTAAGTTCGCCCACCCAATAATGGTCTTTAAATTCAGGTGGATTCTACTTTTCTTTTAACCCCTCTATTTACAACCCCACAAATAAAATTCATGTTGCTAAGATTATTAACATTGAATGTTTCACATAAAGAAAATTTAGGTAAAAAACTACAACTGGAGGTTCCATTTGACCCAGCTATTCCCCTACTGGGGATCTTCCCAGAAGAATTAAAATCGTCATACCACAAGGACATATGTACCACCATGTTCATAGCAACACAATTTGTAATAGCTAAGTCTTGGAAACAACCTAAATGCCCAACAACCAACGAATGGCTAAAGAAATTGTGGTTTTTCTACACTATGGAGTACTACACTGCCATAAAAAAGGATAAACTAGAGTCATTCATATATAAATGGATGTTTCTTGAGAACATACTCTTAAGTGAAATAAATCGGACACTCATGAGCACGCATCGAATTGTTTCTCTGATATGAGAGACCATAATTGTAAATAAGGACAAAGAGGTGTAATAGATATTATA